>CANXYC011975334.1:0-79745 GCA_948193065.1 Aleurites moluccanus | reverse complement strand
TTATAAAATATACTTCATTTTAACATACTAAAACTTGAAAAATAATAATATTATTTTTTTTTATTAAATATAAATTACTTAAATTAAAATTAATTTTTGAAAAATATATTTCCCTTTTTATTTTCAAATATTTATTTCTTTAAAATATAATAAATTCCAAAAAATTTTTTTATATTCATAACTTTAATTAAATATTCACAAAATAATTATTATTTATAATATAAAATATAATTTTTAAAATATTTCAAAAATATGGGTATTACAGATTTAGAATTCCAATAATTCAAATGTTGATTGATATTTTGTTAAAATAAATTTAACAATTAATTTTTAATTATAGTGTTGTAAAAAAAAAATATATTTGGGAAAGAATAATTTTTTTTATTGAATGCTTATGCTTAGTTGTCAATCAATATGAATTGATTCTAAATTTGATTTAAATTTAATATAGTATTTATAGATATATAAAAAATATATTGATTTAATTATTTTTAATTAATATTTTATCGTAATTTTAGATATTAAATTTAAAGAGAAAAAATAAGAAATAATATTTTGAATTATAAAATAATAATAAAACATACGATCAATTAATATTCATGAAATTTAAAAAAGATTAGAAAAACTAATTCATCCTTTATTTATTTTTATTTTCTATATTGAAACAGAAGATTTATTAATTGAAATCTTAAAAGATATTAATGATTTATTGATATGTGACTTTCTGTTTTTATTTATTTTAAAAAGTGCCGGGTTTGAAAATTATGATATAAATTTTTTTTAATAATATTGATATTAATTTTAAAATTAAGGTTGGGTTAAGTTGAGTATTGATAATTATTCAAATTTTTTTTTTTTTTTTGCTGTTAGTTTATAAAATTTAACAATGTTTTAATACATTTTTATAACTATATGATTTATATTTGTATGATATTAGTTATTTCAAAAACTTCTTCCAATTTTTAGTAAACAAATATATAGGGGTTTATTTCATATGCTTAGTTATTAATTTGTTGATTATTTTAAGCTCTTTCATAATTTGATAAAATATTACCTACTTTCCATATATATATATATATATATATTCCAGGACAGTGTTGGCTGTGGCGGGAAGGATCAGATGATCCGAAACAGTTGTAAAGCAACCAGATTTCCTTCACAAACTCTCTGTAATGTGTCTGTGCAGAATCACTATAAACCCCTCCCTGAAAAAGAAAATTTAGGTCCAATTTATACCCAATTCAAACCCTAATTTCCCTAATATGTCTTTCCTCGATGAATTTCAAGCAAGTAAGCTCTCTCTCTCTCTCTCTCTCTATCTATATATATACATCTTCTCCTCTATTATTGCATGATTGTTTCTATTTTCCTTAACTAATTTTTCCTTGTGCAGATCTAGAATCACTGCCTAATATTCTGCAGAAGAAATATGCTTTGTTACGTGATCTAGATAAAAGTTTGCAAGGTATGTCTTACACTGAAGCCAATTATTTGTACTAATAATGTTATTTTCTTCGTCCTTATTGCTTGAGAATGGAGCAGCAGAGTAGAAATGTTTGTCTCTGTGTGTGTGTGTGTGCGTGCATGTTTGCATGTGTTTAGCCCTGCTATGTAATATATTTCGTATTTTTATCCTTTGTGCAATCCTGCATTATTTGGTGGAGTTCAACTTGCTGTATATAAAATTTTTCCCCCACTTTCAGTTACGTGCATGAACAGAAAATCAATAGGAGTTATAAATTTCTGTATTTTCATGCCCTTCTTAATCATAACTTTAACTAAAATGTACATGGACAGAAATCCAAAGACAAAATGAACAACTTTGTGAACAAGAAATAGAGGATATTAAAAGAGGAGTTAAGGCTGGAAATATTACACCAGACACCTCGCTTATCAGATTCTCAGATGATGCACTTGATGAGCAAAAGCATAGTATCAGGATTGCAGATGAAAAAGTGGCACTGGCCGTCCAAGCATATGATTTGGTATGTTTAACATCTTATTGTTATAACCTAAGTTATGTGATTGGCATCACTTGTGTATTTCATTATTATTTGTATTTACAATCGTTGATTCTCTTGTTTCTGGATCTTTTATTGGTACAATTTCTAGCTAACTGTCCTTAGCATTGCTCAGGGTAGAAGAACTAGAAAATTTATGTAGGAATAGTCTTCGGTAACAAGTTATTGGGAGGTGTACTGCCTTGTTTGAATAGTCTTTCTTCCTGTGACTATTGATATGAATAATCGGACAAATGTCCGAGTCTATTGCTTAAAAAGTGATACTGTAAAATCCAAGTTCTTCAGTCACTGGGTAGAGATTGTTCTTCTGTACAAAATAACATAAATGCCATTTGTTGTTATGGCTTGAAATCAATTCAAGATCTGGCCATGACTGCATGTATATTACTGCCTTACTTTTTGATGCATATTATCTTGTTACGTATGTGTGTTCTAATCATGCTTCAGGTAGATGCCCACATACAACAACTTGATCAGTATCTGAAAAAGTTTGACGAAGAGCTTCGATGTGGTAATTTACTTGTTTACCTTTGTGTTAGGTTCCTGTGCTTAAGTATCTCAGCAGGTTTTATGTTATGCTTTCATTATCACTTAGGTATTTCCATCTTTGTCATGTGCATGTCCTAACTATATGTAATAATTTGGTCTTTTTATAGAAAGAGAGAGTGCCGCATCAACTGCATTGCCCGGTTCTAGTCTTGATGGCACCGCTAAATCTGGAAGGGGTAGCGAGGGTGGTAGAGGAGGGCGTAAAAAGTATCCATCTCCTCTAATTATGTTTTATTATAAGTCGGGTTTGATCTGGTTGATGCCTCTTTTTTGGTTTTTTATTTTAATAGTTGTATTTATTTCTCAATTACTGTTATATTAAAATTTGATATATATATTTGAAAGCTGGAATTAGAAAATTTTCTCTGAGGAGAAAGAAGATGACCTTGAAAATATTATCACTGAAAGTATTTTAGGGGATTTCTTTTGGTTATATAATGAAGAAAAAAAAAAGGAAAGGAAAGCGCAAGGGCTCACAATTGAGTGAGGGAGAAAGATGAGAGGGAATAGTAGCCTTCATGAAGCACTTTGACAGCAGATCTTCATCCTGCAAACCCACCTATGATGGAGCAAAAAGGGTTACTGTTACTTGTTCGAGGAATTCATGATCCATTTTGGTGATTCAAAAATAGAAGAAATGTAGGAATGTTTAGAAGCTTTCTAAAATCGTTGGCTTGCTTGTACATCTTTATAGCACTTGAACATATTTCATATAATGATCTATGAACATATTTCATATAAAGATCAATGTTACTGGTTAAAGATGTATATCGGTTCCTAAGATATTTTTCCCCTTTTGGGGGAAGATTTATAGCGAATCTGGCTGAAATTAAATATATGGAGGATAGGAACACTAAGAGACTTTAGGCTCAAACCAAGACACTGAAGTTTATTAATGCCACCTCAGTGAACTTCAAAAAGCACCAGATTTATTTGTGAAATATACAGCCTGTATTCAGTGTCTAATAGGCTATTTGTGAATCGCATTCATCCTTTGATTTTTATTTTTTTTTTAATCTCGTAGATGTCTTATCTGAATCTTATGTCAGTATGCATATGATATGTGCTGTGCTAAGAAACAAGCCAGGTAAAGCTAAAGCCGTTAGGGCTTGGTTTGATAACAGTAAATTATACTCTGCTCAAGCTCTGCAACAGGGTTCTGGCTTTGTTGATTTAACCATACAAGTACAGACTTCTAGCTCATTTATTTAGAAGTTAGTCATTTAACATGCACCAAAGGGAGGATCAATCCCCTAATAAAAAAAAGAGCAAATTTTTAAATACATGATAAATTTGTTAACAAGAACGATTATGAATGAAAATCTTGAAAAACATACAAAATCAACATGTTATGGTCGATTTTATCAGCAATTACCTTCTTGGCTTGCTATTGCATCTCTTGATTGTGAAGCTAAATATTCCAGGAACAAGGCTTCTGTTAGAACATTGGCCTCTGCTAACTGCAAATGGCTAAATTTGTTTCACAATGTTTATTTTTATGTACTGAAAAACGGAGGAGAACTTAAATTACACTTTTCTTTTGTGTTTTGTGTCCTGCACACCTTTACACATTCTAGTTTGCATGTAAGAGCATCTCTCGTGTATGAGCAGGCATGAAGTCATGCACATGCATGTGGGTGTGAGTGGATATTTCTTTAAATTGCCTTCTTTGTCAGATAAAGAAAGTTTGCCTTCTTTGTCAGATAAAGAAAGTTTTCTATATTAATTCAAGATTCTGTATTAATAGGCTGGCATTTATGTTTTTTGGTAAGTTGCAGAATTGATTATTGGAATAATTTATGCAGAACACGCCTGGCTATTGCAGCAGCAACAGAAGTGGTGACAGCAGCAACTTCTGCAAATCCTACTGGTATGGAATTAGATTGTCCAGTGGATCCAAATGAACCAACCTACTGTTTCTGCCAGCAAGTTAGCTATGGGGAGATGGTAGCTTGTGATAACCCCCATGTAAGCAATCAAATTCATTTTTCTCTTCCAAATCTCTTTCATAAGAAAGTGTCTAAATATCTTATATGTAAACCTGCAATTTGATGAAAGCCTCTGCTTTTTTAACAGTGCAATATAGAATGGTTCCATTTTGGATGCGTCGGTTTGAAAGAGCAACCAAAAGGAAAATGGTACTGTTCAGATTGTGCTGCTTTGAAAAATCGCCGGAAAGGCAGATGAGGTGGAGTTCTTTATTCTAGGAATTGTGTATGGATCTGTACAACTATAATGTTATGGATCTATATAGCTATGATGTGATTTCACAATTTAACTTTTTTTTTCACCCCTCATTTTTGGATGTATTTCAGGTTTGAGGAATTTCCTTTTGTTGATATGCATGTTAGTAATTTCGGCTAAACTGCAGCTCTATATCTTCTAGCAGGAGAAGTTCAATATATCGAGACTTTGTCATAATAAAGTTCAATATATGAAGGCTTTGTCAAAACTACTTTTGGTAGATGATTGCTGCTAGCATTTTAAATCCTATATGCAATCCCGGTCCCCCTTTTTTTTTTCTTTAAGGATTTTGCAAATGATCTCTCTCTCTCTCACACGCGCGTGCGCGCGCACACAATTGCAGATACATGTCATAATTGGCAGTTTGGTACTAATTGCACTGGAACTATTTTTTGCGTTTTCCATGGGGAAGTTTGATTTGAAGTGGCAAAACCTACAGAGGATTCTCTATGCTCTTTTCTTGGTGACGTGTTGGAACGCCCTTGGTGAAGGCTGAAATCCACCTTTTTAAAGTAAGTCTAGCTGATGAAATGAACTTGAGGGTCAGAAATCAGCTCTGGTCTTTATGTGGGGACTTGTTTAAGAGGAGAGAGAAGCCTTGTTGCCTTGTAGTTCTCTCAGCATGGAGTAGTAACAAGTAAAAAAGAAAAAGACGAGGTGCCTGATTAATTTCTAAGGATCTGCAGTTGGGGTTTTGGGAGGAATCCTCCCTCCAAGCAACAATTACAGTGTATAAAGAATTTTGCTGTTGTTTCTCCTCCCTAATGAAGGAACGTTGTGCTCAGCAACATAAACAGTTTCTTGCAATTGAAGAAAAATTGACATATTCATCTAAAATGCAAACGACGTGTGAATATGAAATGACTATTATGGGGACAAATTTAGACAGCCATCACCCAACTCAGACAGGATCGCTCATAGACTTCGTCTTGGTATTAAGACTGGAAACCCACGACACGTCAAGTTTGTGATAGATTTAAACAAAATGCAAATGGCCTGCAACATACCCTAAAAGATCGTATCAAATCCAATTAAGGTGAACTTTAAGAGCAAAAAAGAAAAAAAATACCATGTTAACACCAATAATTAATGTACGAATGATATAATCCCTCTCCATGATGGATCAAATACATCACGCCCGAATGCCGTGTCAAATTTGAGATACTCTGGACCAATTGATTCAGCTTTAGGACTTGAGCGGAAGCAGCACAACTTGATAATTACCTTTTAAGATATTCTTTTTATATGTTCCAACAAATTAATGTAAGCAGATAATCAAAGCATAAACACCACAATTATAAAAAATAGAAACAACAAAATCCAGTACAAGCTACCAATTGAAAAAGGATAACAATGTTCTTATTCCAATGGGACAAAAATGTGTCATTACATGCCCTAGCAAACAAAATCCAAGATGGTTTTTATCTTGCATTATCCCTTAAACCGCTACCTACAGCCTGCAGATCTAAGTATGAGATGCCTTTGGACTTTCACAGCAATGACTCCCTAAAAAAAAATTGGATGAAAAACCCAATACTCTGGTTTATGTGTGGATTTTAGTCTCTTCATGTTCACGCTGTTTTGGATTAGTTTTTCTCAGGGACATCAGTAATCCATGCCCATGCCAGGAGGCATTCCTGGAGCATCCTTCTCATCCTTTGGAAGTTCCGATACAACGGCCTCAGTTGTTGTCATCAATGATGACACGCTGCAAGCAAAACAAACAGAAATTATTAGTTGGCATGGAAAATGAAAATATAGACTTAAAGAAAACGAAGTCACCAGTAAAAAGCTTGTGATACAACTCGATTCAAGTTTTCCATTATCACCTTGCTGCATCAACTAACGCAGTTCTAATTACTTTCAATGGATCAATAATCCCTGCTTTCACCATATCGACATATGTACCTGGAAAAACAACAATTAACAGTCAGTTTAGCATATAACTATGAGCATATACTCTCCGGCTACAGCAGAATCAATAAACCATCACTAACCTTTGGCAGCATCATACCCAAGGTCATGGTTATCTTGCTCCAATAGCTTGCCAACGACTACAGCTCCCTCAACTCCAGCATTACTTGCAATTGTATGCACTGCAGTCTGCAATTAAAAGTTGAACACAAGGATTAGTACACCAACACATTTTAATATTATGTATTTCAGTATTTTCAAGCTTAATGGACAAACCTTTAAAGCATTTTGAATAATTTGGACACCAATTTTCTGGTCAAAGTTCGCAGTCTGCAACTTATCCAACTCTTTTGAGGCATATAGAAGAGCAACACCACCACCTGCAAAAGGAGAACATATCATAAATTTTGCCTATTCGTTTTAATTTTACTGAGATAGTCAACACAGAAAGTAAGTTACCTGGCACAATACCCTCTTCTACAGCTGCCTTTGTAGCATTTAGAGCGTCTGTAACCCTATCTTTCTTCTCACCAACTTCAGCTTCACTAGCTCCACCAATCTGCAATAAGTAAAATAGTTACCCAACGCGACAGCGTCAAAACCTTACCCAATTAGAAGATATAAAGGCTTGTCCAGCACAAGCAAAAATTGTTTTTTCTAGTGTGTTTAACACAGAGATATGAATGCAAACCTTGAGCACAGCAACGCCGCCAGAAAGCTTTGCCAATCTTTCTTGCAACTTTTCTTTGTCATAGTCAGAAGTGCTCAACTCAATTGCTGATCTTATCTACAATCATAACAAGTATATATTGGTCAGGCTTTATAGGTGCATGAAAGAACAACTTGTTAAAAAAAAAATGGTACGTGACAAACCTGTTCACATCTTTCCTCAATGGCCTTCTTGTCACCAGAACCATCAAGAATAACGGTATCATCTTTGGACACTGTAATCTACGAGGCAAAATAATTAAGTATATCAAGATAAATAAATAGTTTTGTCCCACCCAAATATTGTCCAATCACACACCGAATCCTTACCAACATCATAGCTACACTGCTAAGCTTACATAATCTTCAAAATAAAATTTGTGCCTCACCTTTTTGCAGCTGCCAAGCATGTCTATATCCACCTTTTCAAGATTGTGGCCAAGTTCTTCAGTTATGACCTGCAAAACAGAATACAAACCGAGTCGTAACAGCCATGCTAGCAATATGTTCACAGAGCACTAAAATAAATGGGCAAAATTAGGCTCACCTCACCCCCAGTGAGAACAGCAAGATCCTGCAACCCAGCCTTCCTATTCTCTCCAAAACCCGGAGCTTTTATGGCACATACCTAAACCAAAACATATATTAAAATATTTGAACAACTAATGCAATCTTGAGAAAACTGAATACATTGGAAATACGTTATCACCAAACCTTAATCCCAGCACGAAGCTTGTTTAGTATAAGGGTTGCCAGTGCTTCACTTTCTACATCTTCTGCAACTATCAACAAGGGCCTTTGTCTCTAAACAAAGATAAGAATATCTCCTCAAGCACATACCCAAAGGTGAACAAAACTTTAAAACTGAATTTCACACATTCTATGCTTACCTTCAAAGCCAACTCTAATACTTTCACGACAGCATTTATACTTGAGATTTTTTTCTCATGGATCAAAATGAGAGGATCATCTAATTCCTGAAAGCAACCAGGGAGAAATACAACTAAGCAGGCATGTATATTTAACTAAATATGAAGTAAATCAGTGAAGTAATGCTTGATGACTTAAAAAAAGGCACTATTTAAAAAGCACAGTTGCACTATGTGTATTATTCAATCACGTGAAAGCTCTGAAGCTAAGAATTAGAGGCTTACACATTTCTGGTTTTTCTGGTTGGTGATGAAATAAGGGGATATGTAACCCCTGTCCAGCTTCATTCCCTCAACAACTTCCAACTCATTATATAAAGTCTTCCCATCCTGTACAATTTTACATGAATCCAAATTCTCACTCAAACGTTGGGAACACATAAGGCCCTTTGCAATCAAAATGTGTCATCAAGTTTCTAACTTACTTGGATTGTGATAACTCCCTCTTTGCCAACCTTCTCCATGGCCTTTGCAATTAACTCCCCAATTTCTCTTTCTCCATTTGCAGATATTGTTCCAACTTGTGCAATTTCTTCAGACGTGCTGATCATTCGTGCTCTGCTCTTCAAATTGGTAACAACAGTATCAACAGCCATACTGATACCACGTCTTAGGTCCATCGCATTCATCCCTGCTGCAACTGATTTGCATCCTTCTGTGAATATTGCTCGAGTAAGAACTGTGGCACATGTGGTCCCTGCAACCACATCAAAGAAAGATCTCATTGTTAAGTGAGATATTATCACATAGTAGTACAACTAAAGATTTAATAAGTTACACGTCCATGCTTGATCTAACAACATTTGAACCAAGGCAAGCAAACAGTCAAGGTAGAAATTGGTAAAAACATTTAAATAAACATTATATTAGGGAAAACCTTACCATCGCCTGCAACATCATTGGTTGCATTTGCAACCTGCTTGACAAGGCTTGCACCAACATTCTTCACTTTATCTTTGAATTCAATACTCTTTGCAACAGTCACACCATCCTTTGTCACTTTTGGGGCACCAAAGCTCTGTTCAATAACTACATTTCGCCCCTACAAACACCAGTTATAGTCTCATTGGTCAATAAACTTACTATAACCAACTAAAATCCCTGTCTCTCATTCATTAATATCTATAATTCTACTCCTATGATAGTTGCACACTCCTATAAAACTCCCTCAAACTGAACTGCGAGTCAAATTGATCTGAAATATGGTGTACCAAGGTCAAAACACAATGGCAATCTACGAGTCAAATATAGCCACCGAATCATAATGCCAAAAACATTTACACTTTCCTTTTTGAACAATAAACTAGACTGAAATTAGATTCAATAGAAAACGAAATGTGAGAATGAATAAGTACCTTAGGACCCATCGTAACTTTCACAGCGTCAGCTAGCTCTTCAACACCATTAAGCATTAAAGTGCGGGCTTCAACACCGAATCTAATGTCTTTGGCAGCATAGTTTCTGCTCCAACTCAGTCTACTTCCAATCTAGATTAGTACACAGAAAAAGACAAAAGGGATAAGGGATAAGAACAATGAACGCATAAACAGATCAAATAAATAAGAAAATGTACAATGCATAATCCAGAAAGAAGTAAGACAACTAGAATTCACCTGATGCAAGCTGTTCCTAGCAATCCTGCGTAAACCATGAAAGAAACCCATTAACATTACGAGCAATCACAAAAATTGAGCTTTGATTTTGTCAAGAGAAAAAGAACTGACATGATATTCCAGTTATTTTATCCAGTTACAGGGGGTGAAATTAGAAATCATATATCAACAACCATTAATTTATTCGCGTTCATGTTATGTTGCAATTGTTTCTGAGGCATCACACGGAAAATAAGAAAAACCGATCAAAACCCAGTTAACATGTCATGAGAAAGTAGACGGGAACATAACTTACCGAGCTTTAGAAGCGAAAAGATACATGGTTTACAAATTACAGAGAGAGGCAGAAATTTCGGACTTGAAAAAAGGGGAAGAGAATTGAATTGAATGAACAGAGAGAGCGTGCACTAGGAGGTTGAAAAGAAGGGAAAGTCGGATGCTTTTCTAATGAAAGAGGAAGGCTCTAGAAGCAGCACGGCAGCTTCTAGTTTCTAGGGTTTAGGGTTTTGTGACCTTGTATTCTAAGTTAACGGATCATTCTTCGGGTTCTAGCTATATCATAATCAGGTCAAGTTGACCTGGATCCGACGGGTTATTTTCGAGTTTGATTTGGATTCGACAGAGGTCTGAGTTGAGTTAGAGACGACAAAATTTTAAGACTGAAGGACACATAAGTCATCCTGTGCAAATAAAACAAATAGACATTATACATGACTACATCAGTCGCCAAGCTCAGTAGCAGGAATTGGAGTGGGCCACCGTGGGAGCATGAGCATAAACACATCATAAATGCTGCCAAAAATATCAGGTGGCCAACATTTGCTAAAGGTTTTGGTTCTTATATTACATGAAACAACAATGCTGAAAGCAAATCCAAGTCTTGAGGATGGATGGCTACTATTGCCAATTTTAATCCATTAATTTTTATGAAAATTTGATGTGTTGTATTATTTAATAAATATAACAGTAAATAATAAATTAAATAAATCGTGATTAAAACACATTCACCCTAAAAAAAATAAAAACAATCTAGTTTGAAAACGAAAAGTACGAGTTGATTTCAAACATGTTTATGTTTTCTTTCTATTACTTCATTATATTGGGATGTGTAGACATAAGTATATTGTTAGACAATATCATTTTATTTAAAAACAATTTATCATGGGATTTGAAAAAAAAAATCAATTTCATTATCAAATTGAATACAATAAATGATAGTTTGATATTGATTTTTAACATAAACAAGGAAATATTTAATTAATTGTTCAGTTTCAGATTTGTGTTTTATAAGAAAATCCAAATGCACCTACTAAAGTCATCAACAATAGAAAGAAAATAGTGAGCACTTCAAAAAAAAAAAATTGAGTACTATATCTACTCAAAATGTCTAAATGAATCAGCTCAAAAGATGCTAGAGTATTAATAGATTTTATTGGAAAGGTAGATGAGTTTGTTTTGCCAAAAGACAAAGATCACAATGACAATGAAAAATATTAAAAATAAAAGGAGCCATCTTAATAAGTTGATTCTATTTTGCTGCCAAGGATGTCTTGGATGTTCAAGACATAGGTGCTATAAATCTATTTTATTAATAGTAAAAAATGAGATTTAAGAGGTTGAGGTGAAAAAAAAATAAAGAACACCATGCTCTTTACCTAGACCAATCACCATCTTAGTTGATAAGTCCTGAAAGACAAAAATCTAAGTAAAAAGTGATAGTGCAATGTAATGTACGAGTTAGACGAAAATGAGATCATATTTAAAGGTTGAAACATATAAAACATATTGTAAAGTAATTTGAGAATTTAATTTGAAAGATTCAATTTGACAAGTAGATGCAATGGTGTAGTTAGGAAGTTTGATATAGGAGGATGCATTTAAATTTGATAAACTTGAGGGAGAAGAAGAAATGTGGTCAATAATCTCATAATCTATGATCTAAGTTTCTAAAAGGTTAAGAAAAGAGGAAAGGTATATAGAATTACCTACAAGTTTTATCATTGGCTGTGGAGAACTGCCTAGTTAGATGAGACCCAAAATTTACTAGTATTGCTCCGAATTAAATTCTGGAACACTTCGAATGTTGTTTGAATCAAACAAATTAGCATTTGACAAATAACCTTATACTGCTTACCACATTCTGTACCTTTGTCCTTTTTGAAATTGGAAGGATAGCCATGCAACTTGTAATATGTAGCTCTAGGGTGTCCACCATTATTACAATAGTCACAAAAAAAGTGATATTTTTATATATTTGAGTTGTTAGAGTAGCCCCATATCTAGGAGTGAAAAGAATGGCATGAAGGCCATGTTGGGTTATATCTTAAAGGACAAGAAAGTAGGCTTTAGTGACAAAAAGCAAAGGATCCATAAGGAGTATTTAACTCCTTACATATGCAAAAGTATCATTGAAGCTCATAAGCAATTGATTAAGTTATTGTTTTTCATGACAAGACAAAATTTCATTTTTGGCATTAGAAGTGCATGAAGATAATGGAAAAAATTGGTAAATCCATCCCATTGCCCTTTTAATTTATTAAAATAAACAGTTATTGAATCTGAATCCTGACTAACAGTATATATGGTTCTCTGTAATGTGTAAATTCATGACTCATTGCTATGACAAAAATAATCTCAAACATCACTCCAAATAATTTCAGCAATATCACAATAGATAATATTTGGTCTAATATCTATGTGGATTGCGTTGAATGACCAAGATAACACCATGTGATTGGTTCATTTCCATTGAGTGAAAAGGGCATCATTTGAGTGTGGCCTTCTAATAGTGCCATCTATCATAGCTCGGCTCCAAGTGACATAGTTGTCACTATTAAGAAGAAAAGAAATAAGAACTATACTAGGATTATCAAAATGTGAAACATAGTTAGGGTTAGTAGAATTTTCTTGAAGAGTTGGACTGGAATTTGGAGCAGAAGAATTTTCACTGGACATGATGAAAAAAAAAAAAAAAGAAAGCATGAATTGAGGGGAAGGAAAAAGAGGATTAGTTATCTTGCTTTTTTGTTCGCTATTGAGCAAGAGTATCCTCATTTCTCCTTTTCCATTTAAGAAAGGAAAACAAACATCCTATTCCTTGTAGGATCCTGCACAATTGCCTTTATAAACATTAATTTGACAATAATCCATTGAAAATTAATAACAAACTACTTCACATACAACAATTCTCTCCTATATGGCTATATCCTTTTTCTTTCTTGATCTAGAAATAAACCTTTGACCCTAATTTGGTTGTTCAAGATTCTGAAAATGGCGATTCTAATTATAGTGTGTAACCAAGATCATCACGTTTATGTTTCTGCTTGGGAAACTAGAAATCCTATCGAGGACGACACTCTGCCCACATCCCAATTATTCATTATCTCTAAAGTTAAACCTTCTTATCAATCATAAACAAGAACAACTTCCAGTACTATCGTCAACAACAAAAACAAACGCAAATCAATATTCTCTGCTCCAAAATTACCCACTAAAATCAGAGACAGTGAAATAGAACATACTTTTAGATTCACATGCAACTCATTCAAAACTAATGATGTTGGTAATAAAACAATGTCCTCAATGATTTCTAATATGAACATCCCTTTCTCACTAGAAAAGATTCAGTGGAGACAACAATTATATGAACAGTGGGTTATATTGGAGAACAGGGATGAACTGTTAAGGCACATACTTGATCTTGCTCGTTACATTGTTGAAGGGCTTGAAAAACTATTACCCATAAAGAATTGAGGATGCATATTCATATTCAGAAGAGCATAATTTTACCTGAACAAGAATACCGAGCAATGGCTCAAAGAAAAGAGGATCGAGAACGTTTCAAGATGATGAATGCCACAACATTACAATAAATAATTGGGTATCAAGTTAGTTCAAGTATATTATTGTCAAGAAATGAATTGTTGGACATGCTTTGTAACAAGCTAAAGGTGCAGTAGCGGCAAAATTACTTGGACTTGGAGTCTATGGCGGATCAAATCAGCAAGGAGACAGCAAGATTTTTAAATCCAAAGAAAGCAAGATTATCAATAACCTCATCAGTTAAAAAGGCACTGGAGAAAGTGAGAGTTAAGGGTGTTGATCTTAAAGTAATGGGTCGATGTGCATTTCCATAGAAGAAATGAAGCTTACAAGTTTTGTGACTCGCTTGTCTTGCTCTCATATGTTTCATCGAGGCTGTATTAAAAAATGGCTCACCAACAGTCTTCTTTATCCTCTGTGTCTATTTAGTTCGGTTTAATTAGTAATTAGACAGAATTAATAAGTTTATGTTAATATGATTTTTATTTTTCATCAACTGGTTTCTTGAATGTGTGCTGCTATCGTCTTTTCTAATATTTTAATTGCAGTTGATGTGGACTGAGCCCCTATAGCTCAGTGGGAGAGCGTCAGTCCTGTAAACTGAAGGTCCGTAGTTCGATCCTGCGTGGGGGCATTTTCCAATTAAGTCAACGTTAGTTTTTTAACAGAATTTATCTATGGTAGTTGGAAGTTTACTAGTCATTAATGTGTCCGTTAGCCAAATGTATCTAATAAGCCATAATAAATTAGTTGTTTAATTAGTAATTAATTTACAATTCAATAGAACTTGACCCAAAATTTTAACCTTGTGTTACGAGACTTGAAACAGAAATTTAATTGATTCAACTAAAATCATCAAATCTAAATACTTAATTTCCTAAATATTTATTTTTAATAAAAAAAAAATTAAAATTCACATAAAAACAAAAAATTCAATTAGTAAAAAAAAAAAAAAAAACAATCATAAAATTTAACATTACATATATCTCAAAAATATTAATTAATAAAAAAATATTTTAAAAAATTAAAATATTAAATTATATAATACTAATAAAATCTTACTCTAAAATTTTATTAATATTATAAAAATATTAATTATAATTATATAATATTAATATAAGAGTTACTTATTTTTTCTAAAGATATAATTTAATATTGATTTTGAAAAAAAAATTATATAACATCATCAAACTATTTGCTTAATATATAATTATTTTCCTTTTAAAGTGCACATATAAAAAAATAAAAATAAATACATTATAGTCAAATTGAATTATAAAAAACATTATATAAGTGTTAAAATATTTTTTTAAAGTGTCTAAATTATGATGATGATGATGATGATGATGATGATAATAAAGCAGTTTAACAGCTTTTTAATTTAATTATTTTTAGGGATATTCATGATTTTAAAATCGAGTAATTTATATTTTTTAATTAATACGATTTGTTTATTTTTTAAGTTTTGAAGTAAAACTCAATTTTTACTCATTTATAAAATAATTAAATATGAATAAATTACTATTGAGTCAAATATCAAGTCCTTCGCGAACTACTTGATTAATTTGCACCTTATATTTTAATTTGCACCTTATATTATATCAATAAGGATATATTTAGTAAAATAATAACTTTTATATATTTTTTTTTCAATAAAAATGCTCATATATTTTTTTTTACTCAAAATATTATTAGCTTATTATTTAATGCATGCAAGATTACTCATTTTATTTTATTTGAAATATGTTTTTTATTATTTTTGTTTTAATTTACGTGATGCTTGTTTGGTTTGTATTGAAAGAGCTAATAAAATTCATTTGACTTTTAATGATAAAAGCAATTAAAAAATTTTGATTAATAAAATGCAATGTGGTTTTCTTTTATTGTTACATTTGTAGTCCTTCATGAATATGTATAAAACTCGAATATTAGATATCAAATCACTTTATTGATTAAACAACTACTTATTATAAATTAATTAAACAATAAATAAATTTGATTTATTATTTTTGGAAAAATCAACTAAACATGCATTTACAAAAAATCATGAAATTAATAAATAGAAAATATATATATATTTTTCTCCCGTGATTGGTTGTAACAATTAATGGACTATGGCTAAAGGTTAAGCATTAGCAATTAGTTATATGTATTTAGGAGTTAAAATTATTTTAAAATGATTAGAAACTTAAAATTTGGTTGTTATTAAAATGTAAATTAATAAATAAGAACATTAAAATTTTAACATTATATGAAAATAAAATTGATTTAATTTAATTTTTAAAACTAATTTAAAAAAATATTGAAATTACAAAATTTTATTTTTTAAGAATAATATAATTATTAAAATTTTATTAAACATAAATATTAAATTAATTGTTGCCTATTCAAAACAAAATAAGTAGTTGTTTATAAGTTTTTATATGATATCATAAAAATATTCAATTGTTATAAATAATAAAATAATATTTATTATAGTGATTTTTTCGTATGATGGTGATTAAGGTTTTTATAATCAAATGTATTTAAAAGTTTTTCTTCTAAATATACAAATTTTTACAATTTAGATAATTTAGGGGATTTCATTATTTTTTAAAAAATAATTCTACAAAAAAATAATGAATTATAAATAGCGGTGATAAACTAACATGTCGATGACCAATTCAATCAACCATTGCAACATATGCTAACACGTGCATTACACACATCCTCCTACGCTACACCCAACAGCACTGGATTTCAGTTATTTCCGTCGTTTTCGTCTCTCGACCTTCTCTGATCTTCACTTCACCTTGTTACCATCAATCTGATACTCTGATTCAAAGGCACAGAGAGTCTGTGTACACACCAAAATGACGGAGGCTGTGATTAGGAAGAAGCCAGGGATGGCGAGCGTGAAGGATATGCCGATCCTTCAAGACGGCCCTCCTCCTGGTGGCTTCCCACCGGTCCGATATGCCCGGAGAATCCCTAGCAAAGGACCCAGCGCCATGGCTATCTTCCTAGCTGCTTTTGGCGCCTTCTCTTATGGCATGTATCAAGTTGGTCAGGGCAACAAGATCCGCAGGTAGTAGTCTGTCATTTTTTTTTTAATGACAGAACCATTTTGTTGATTTTTGTGAGTTTTGATGGTTTATAACTCGTGTGTTTTGGTTGATTTTTGAAATTAGAACTGGAAATGTGTGCAATTTTGCTTGTTATCGTTGCTTGAATCATCAGATTAAAGATCATTAGGGTTTAACATTTAAAAGAATCATCATCAACATTAATATTCTCATTTGGTTCTTAATCTTAGTTTACTTCCTTTCCTTCCTTTTTAGTATTTTGAATATTTTAAGCATCTGGGTTTTGTTTACTCAACACTACAAATGTGACTAATTTGAAGCTTGAAATTTGTTTCTTCTTTATTTATTTTTCTTTTAATTATGATTTTGACTGTTAGCATTCTGGTGATAGACTTACAGTGTTTTTTTGGATAGGGATAGACTTTATAGTTGATATGTGAGCTGAGAGCTAGGAATTGTGAAAGCCTGATAACTGATAAGTATTATCAAATTGTTATATCCTGTAGGTTTTGGCTGATATTGTTTATAGGAATGGTTTTTGGTTTGCTGGATTTTATTTATGATTTTTGAAGTAGGCATTAGAAATTCAAAGAATCTTGTGGTCATTTATCAATACACATTACACACATGAAACACACAAGTGATTAATTATGGGTTTTTGAAGGTTGATTTATATAGTTTTCAATGAATAATTGGTTTGTCTATTCTGCATTAAAGATTTAAAGTTATTTAGCCTTTGGCTTGAGTGGGATGGACCTTTGCGTGTAATTGAACAGAAATAGTACATACTCTGAATAACTATTATCATGAGTCAAACAAATATTATATCAAATTGAATTTTGTGGGCTATAGTGACCAGGAATTCATTCATTTTGGTGAGAATTCTGTGGACATACTGCTGACTTATATTTCAGTAATTTTTTTTTTACTGGGCTTTAAAATGTTAAGGAAAAAGTTAAGGATAATGAATTATTTATGTAACTGGGCTTTAAAATGTTAAGGAAAAGTTAAGGATATTGAATTATTTATGTAATAGAATTGGTGCGGGTTCCATAATTGTTTATACTTAGAAAGTAAAAGTTACGTAGTGGTAATGAAGTTCATGAACAAGTTTAACTTTGTAATATTCTGTCTTTTGTTCTTGTTTAGAGGCTCATGCAACACTGCACATATTAGGGGAAAAGTTAAGGATATTGAATTATTTTATAACAAAGTTGGCATGATGGCCATAATTGTTCAAACTCAAAAAGTTAAACTTATGTAGGGATAATGAAGTCTGCAAACAAGTTTAACTTTGTAATATTGTGTTTTTGTTGTTGGTTCAGAGGCTTTACCCTGTAAGATCTTGCAACACAGTCATGTGAGTTTGTGTGTATGTGTGTGAGAGAGAGATTTACGTCTGTCCTGTACTCCTCTCAGTACTCTCTTTTTGAGAAACATTATGATTCTTACTAAAGAGTTCTCTTTTGATGTAGTTACCATCCTTTTTGATGATATGAATCTTCATCCTTAGAATGGGGCTACATAGTTTCGTTACTTGGAGGGTATGTGGTGGTGTTTAATGGGAATGAAAAGAAAGGGAAAACTAGATTTGCAGATGAAAAGCATATTTGTGGTTGGTTAATCCTAAATGTTATTTAATTTGCCTTTATGCATACTCCTTCTGAAGAATACAAAGGTAAAAAACTTTATTTTAGTAAAATCACATATCATGGGCGGTTCAGTTGCTTGGAAAATGTTTTGAAGTTGTCATTTTAATTGTCTTAGCTTCATTAATTATGAGGGGTTGCTAACATAGGAGATGGTGCTAACTATTCTCTTTTGAGTTAACATTTGATTCTTCAATGTGAATGCTCCTTTTCTATTCATATGTTATGATTTTGTTATAAATTTATGCACAGTAAAACCTCTATAAATTAATAATCGATAAATTAATAACTTCTATCATATAATAATTTTTTATAGTCTCGACTTGGGTTAATAGGCTAAATTAATACTCGATTAATTAATATCTCTTTTAATTAATAGAATTCAAGAGTCCCAATAATATTAATTTATAAAGATTTTACTATAGTTTAGCCTAGAGACACTTTAACTTGGTAATCATACTGGGGTGAGGATATAAATGCATATTTATTACAAAATATAGCAAATTAGGAGTAGAGAATAAAGAAAAGTCAATTGATGGTGAATTTGATTGAATTAGGGGTGGACTTGATAGCTGATAAATTGATGCCTATATGGTTTTACGATCTGGGTGAATTCCAATGGCCTAACAAAGGCTTGTGGTAAAGGGATTTGTTTTTTTTGTTGAATATTGTTTGACATGATTGTTTGTGTCTAATGAGTAATCACATGTTGTAGTGCTTGGGTGATCACCTAAGCTGGCCTTAGCAATTTTTCCTGCCTTACTCAAGGCAAATAAAATATTGAATGTTGAAGCTTTTATCTCTTAATCCCCCAAAGTACAAAGACATGTTTCTATGATTGGAACTTGCATTTATTAGTTAAACAAAGAGAACACCTGCTCGCTGATTGGTGTAATTCTGATGCAATTAAGATTTAATCTCGAATTAGTGCTCATCTTTTTCCAAGTCAAAGATGAATTGTTGGCTATCTAGCTCTTATTTGTTTGGTGTTTTGTGCAGAAAAATGTTTACTTGCATTGATTTTCTCAGTTCCAATATCAGAATGTAATCATGGGGCTAGGGGCATCATATACTCCGTGTGCATGTTTTGATCTGTTTAAGGTAGGGGTATGAGATATTGGCAGTTAAGGGGCTGGATTATTTGTGTGCTTGGCCTTAAATTTGTATATGTGATAGCTGTGGTCATCTCTTTTCAGAAACCTTGATTATTTTAGTCTTCTGTTTGTGTACTAGGCCTTAAAGCTGTATGTGTGATAGGTGTTGTCATCCCTTGTGGGAAACCTCAATTATTAGATTCCTTTGCTTAAGCCCTATGCAGCAAAAAAAAAAAAATTTCAGTAGTCTTATGATTAAATTTGTAGCTCTAATGAAGCACAATTTTCAAGTCATAGCAGACTGATCCTATTTTATACTGTATGGTATTTAAGTTTTTCTAGCTCACTTATTTGGGACATCATAATCAGTAAATTATTTGCATGGTGCAGGGCACTTAAGGAAGAGAAGTATGGTGCTCGAAGAGCAATATTACCTGTACTTCAAGCTGAAGAAGATGAAAGGTAGTAATCCTTCCCACTGCCACACTTGATATAGCCCTCCTGTTTGTGTATTCAAGTTTTTCTACTTGCCTGCCTTTTCATATTAGATTCGTCAAAGAGTGGAAGAAGTATCTCGATTATGAGGCAGAAGTAATGAAGGACGTGCCTGGTTGGAAAGTTGGCGAGAATGTCTACAATACTGGGAAATGGATGCCCCCAGCAACAGGTGAGCTGCGCCCAGATGTCTGGTGACACTATGTTGACAGTGTGCACATTTAATTGTCACTCATTTTGCTCGTCTTCATCCAAGTTTCATTTGTAAAACTTATTCCATTTCTCATGAAATAAAAATTTAGCTGATAAACTCCATAGATGCACTGAATTACTATGAAGGGAGTCTCATCATCTTCTATCTGTTGCCTTAAAAATTTTAGAGAGTAAATATCTCTTTTTAGTACAGACTTTTTTGCAGGACATGCATCTCAGTTGTTGCTTCATGACTGGGTTTCACTGGCTTATTTAATGATAGTTGTTTGATATTATTCCACCGCATTGGCTTTTAATTTTCAGTTAGCAATACTTTGTTTCCTATGCTATATCAAAGATTGTAAACTGGGTTCAACCATAGCCTTGTTATCATTCTTTGAGCTGGCTATTATTGAGATTGATCGTGTGATATTTGGTTATCACCGTTGTGGTTTCAGAAATTATTACCATTAGGTTGTGTGATCAAGAATGTCCTTATCAAGGTATAATATTTTTAAATTTGGTCTCTTTCAAGGCTATTGACAATTAAAATGAGAATTTTTTTTCCCTGAGCGTGGATTTGACAATTTATCAATGTCGGACGATTTACTTGGGAGCAACTTGATGGCGGGTGATGGGTAGTTGTAATCATAATAGTGAGGGAGGATCGTTAACCATTTGTATAGTGAAATGCACTTGCAATTATTAGTTTAGAAAACTGAAATTTTTTTTGATTTGTTTCATTTTAGTAATTTAAAAATTTTTATAAAATTTTTAAAATATTATATTTTGATAGTGTTTGATATAATGAATTTATTAATATATTTTTTATACTAAATAAAAATTATTTAAATAAAAAAAATATATTATAAATGCGTTAAATATAAACTGTTAAATATAATATATAAAATTTCTAATATATTTTTTTCTGTTTAAATGATTTTTATTTAATATAAAAAATATATCAATAAATTCATTACATCAGACATTATCAAAATATAATTTTTAAAAAATTTTATAAAATTTTTTAAATTACTAAAATAAGATACATCAAAAATTACTGTACAGTGACTCTCCTCCACCCGCCAAACTAAACTCGTATTTAATGGATTGTTGGATTGAGTGAGGCTATAAGTTATTTCTAGGCATATAGCAAGCCTGTGCACATGCATAATATGAAATTATGAGCAGACCAAATATTTCTAATTCAGAAAGAGACTAGTTCATTATTCAACGCTCGGTTTGTTTGAAAGACACTGCCACATAAATCTGAAATTTACTTTCTAATTCAATAGTAAATTACTATTTCCATTTATTAGTTGTTTTTGTTTCCTTCTATGACATGCTGCAGTATGATTAAGCTTGTATTTCAAATTACAACACAGAGCAGCAATTTTCTTTCTCCCTCCACAAAATTTCCCAAACTCCTAAAGTTTTTTCCTTTCTGCTTCCTGCATTAACTTCTATCAGTTTTTCTTTTTCGTCCAAATTAAAGATAAGAGGCGTCGAATAGAGAGCAAATTAACGATCTATTAATCGTAAACGACGATTAGGGCATTTCTCATCGAACGACTGCGTTTTAATGATAATGAAAGCTGTGCCGTTTGCATATCCGCCCGTGCATGCTCATTAGCTGTTAACCACGTTGAAAAATCATACCCGCATAATCTCTTCCCACATCACTATCCAGCAAAAGCAATGAACACGTGGCATTACATAATGCCAGTACTATACTGCCACATTAACATATTTGTCCACGTCAAAGCCACGTATGCATAATATGTACACATGGCAACTCGCCACCTCTTGCTGATGTGTACATGCGACAAATGTCCACGTCATCACAACGCTGTCAAATAAGACAAATATTAATGTGGCCTTTCTTCCATGTCATCAAGAGATTTACACGTGGCCTTTGTCCAAGTCAGCAGAGTATTGCCACATATGTAGAAAGTCAACATGGCAATAGACCACGTCATCAATGAAGACCACCTAAGCAGAATATGTACACATGTCATTATCCACGTCAGCATCAGAGATGACACAAGTCATAATTGTCCACGTGGCATCTCTTCCACGTAAGCACCTGTTGTACACGTGGTCTTTATCAAAAGTCAGCACAATGTTGCCACATAGCAATATGTTCCATGTGGCAGTAACCATATCAACTAAGGTTGCCATGTCATCATCATTTTTTGCACGTGTCATAATCCACGTCACTCATTTGTGTCATATAAGCAAAATATGTACACATGTTCTTATTCCACATCAGCAACTAGATGCATGTGAGAAAAGTCAACGTGAAGATAGCCATGTCAGCAAAAATGTGCAGTGGCTATCTTCCACGTCAGCATCATATGCCAAATAATCAGCTAATTTTGGCATGTAAGCGAGATGTATACACGTGACTATTGTTTACGTCAGCATCCTTCTGCCACGTAAACAAATTGTCCATGTAGCTACGGTCCATGACAGCAAATGTTCCCACCGAAGCTGGAAATGTACACGTGACTATTGTCCCTGTCTGCGAAAGATACCACCACAGCAGGTGAGCCAATGGCATGAGCCCACGTCGTCATTTGCCCCCTTCAGGAACGTTAAAACCGTCGACGACAAGGTGTTTAATAATGAAAGGTCGCCGTACTAAAACGGCGGTGACAATGGACTCCAACATCCCCGTCGGCCATCTCTATTGCTCAAACAGTGGACTTACTGCGGCGACAAAGACTGGGATGAATGATGATGACTTCAATCACAGTCCAATTTATTGAAGAGATTATTTTGTGGGTCTATGGCCGGAAACTGAAAGACTGCCAAGGGAGATTATTCGGTTCAGGTTTTCAAGAAATCAAAGTTACTTTTTTCTTCTTCTTTTGATTAAATGGCTATGGTAATTGGAAAAAATAATAAATAAAATTTGTTCTTTAGTTTTTCATTTGGTTATGGTGGATATTTGTGTAGATTTTACAAGGAAGATGGATGGGGCATAAGGTTGGGTCTTGGATGAAATGTGAAAAACCAGAAAGACTGTGTTTGAGGAGTTGATTTTTATATATTTATTTAATTTTGTACAAATTAAATAGATGAAGCCACTAAGTACCTTGATTAGTTGTATTTTTTTTATGGTATCTTCCATAAATATTCACTTGTTTTTTGGACACTTAAAGAGTATTCATGTATGCATTGCTGGAAATGGACAAATGTTAATTATAATTATGACCCTGGGGGTTTCTAAAACAAAGGGATTGAATGAGAGTTGCAATTGGAGTCTTACATTGTGGTTTTGAAGAGCAATTGGTGTTCGGGTAAACTAGAATTTCTCTTTGTAAGATCATCACTGTAATGTAAGACTTGGAGCTCATTCTATGGAGTTGAGGCTGTTTGGATGGAAGTGGAATAGGATGGTGTTGATATCAGTTAACCTAGCTAACTGTTATTGACTAGAATACTGATTGGTTCAACGTCTTTAGTTTTTAGTAAATTGTGCGAAAAAACCAGGGAACTTTATTTCTTTTTGTGCTAGTTCTATTGTGCAAAATATGCAAAAAATCAAGAAAACAGGAAAAAAAGAAGTTTGGCTACAAGTAGAGTTCATAGTGGCAGGCTAAGTTACATGTCTATGATGGTCCTGCTTGGTTTCTCCCTTTTATGTCAGAGATTTATGGGAAAAGGGATCTCTTTATAAGAATAAAGAGATCCAAATCTGTTGAAGGTCCACAGTGGGTACATAAATAGTTAAAGCAGGATCTAGCGTTAGAAAATTGTTGTTAATGTGGTACTTATAATGAGACCATTAGTTAGGCAATTTTTTTTTTCGTTAATCAGAATATAAATGGATTGCATAACAGAGTTACTCTTTTTTTTCCTCATAAACTCACCCGAGATTCTGATTTCGGACCTCATAATTTACTGTTGGATAATGCTTGGACAACTGTTAATTCTAGGTTTAGCAGCTTATGCATTTGGTTATGGTAACCGATAGATACTCGATCATTGGACTATTGTGCTATTAGCATAATAATTGTAAGTGTTAAATAAGAGGTTTTTTCATCAGCATTTCTTTTTGGTTAAATCAAAATGAGGAGGGTATAGCTTTTGGCTTTATTAATTTCTTGTCTGCATAATTCTCTTATAAAAAAAAGAGCAAACAAAAAAAAGGAGCAGAGGAATGCATAAAATAAATTCAGCTCTCTATTGCTCTTTCCTTTTAAACACTTAATGAAACATTTTGCTTTCTAAATTAACAGTTAATCACATAATGGAACAACCGTGAGGGTTTTCATCACTGAAAGCTGCACCAGTCTGGTGGCCAAAAATGGAGGATTGCACAGGATGACGATAATACCCATAATCAATGCTATCATATCCATGCTTATAGTAGTTATAAGAAGAGGAAGGCTGAGGAGCATGGTAGTTTAGAGGACCATGCACTTGGTTTTGATCATAATAATGAGTGGAGTAGCTATGATGCTCTGGATTATAAGGTAATTGCCACAGCTCTGCTCTTCTTCCCGTCTTACGCACTGTTTTGAGTACTTTTTTCTGGTCTGCCCATCCTGTGACTGTCACCTTCTGCAACCCCATATCAATATCAATATCATCTACACCTGAGTACATACACAAGAAAAATTTAATATTAAAATGGCTTATAACACGAAAAGAAAATAATTAATATGAGAAACAATGCATAATCAATTTGGTGATTTGATAAATATACCTTTTAGTTTCTGTAGAGCATTTTTCACCTTGCTTTCACATCCTGCGCAATCCATATGTACTCTCATCTCTATGATCTGAATCATACAATGAATTAAATTAATTAAATAAAGATATGAAATCAGTAAAAATTGTGGATGAAAATAAAAGAGAGGGAGATTATGTGTGCTTACTGTCATTTTCCTTTCTGAAATAAGTATTTGGAGAAGTCTCTAAAGCTTATGTTTTGAATATAAATATGGTCTACTTGTAAAGAAAGATTGTCTAAATGCTCTATATATAGGTCATATATATGCTAATCACTTTATCTTTAAGTTATTATAATTTTCTATTATACTTCATAGCTAATTTGTTTATATAATTTAATGGACCGACTTTTTTTTTTTTTTCTTGTAACTGGATGCATGTGAGAGGTTGGAAGTTGAATGAAGGAACAGCTAATAATTAAAAGGCATTTATGTACTGACTTTGTGCATAAAATCTTAGTTTAATGTATGAAGTAATGCAAGTGGTTGGCACAAGTAATAATGGAGCGTTAGAGCCGGTGTGGTTGAATTTTGTATTGCACATGAAAGGTGATAGCGATACCAGCGGATCATGCTTGATGATTTTGACGTTCAATGGTTAGCTCCATAAGCAAGTAAAGCACACAATCATTGCCTGAAAACAAGCAGCAGCAGCAGAAGAAGAAAATTCCTTTTTCTTGAAGATATTTGTTGTGTGTGTATATATATATATATAGGATTAGTGAATCTTAAGTCTAATTTCATGTTAATTTAGACTTGGACATTGAATTTTAAATCTTATGAAAATGAAATATATATGATAACAGCCTATCGAGATGAGTTTTAGTAGTCTAATCCTATTACACTTTCATTTTGTGCAAATTATGATTTTTCAATTTTTTTTATATTAATCAATTGATGTCATGTGTATACACTAATTAGTACTCTCTCTGTCAGATAATAAATATTTTAATTTTTTTTTTTATATATAACGTGAGAAAATTTAAAAAATAGAAGAAAATTAAAATAATAAAAAAATTAAAAAAATTAAAATAGATAAAAAATTATTTTTTAATAATAATATATTTTATAATTAAGATATTTATTGTGAGATAGATGAAATATTAATTAAAGAGAGGAATGCGTGTATCATATGGAAATATGCAATTACAAATGCTCTAATATTAGTAGAAAAAAAACTTTAAAAACTTGGAATGAAAAAGAGTAATAAATGAGATGAATATATCAACTATAAATATCCCATTTTTAGCATAAAGATGAGCATATATATGATCATTAAGCAGTACTATTAAAAAGTGTTGAAATTTTGGTTCCAAAGATTTTACATGTTAAGGTAAATCTTGGCTGCCGCTAAGATATATTATAGAGTCAAAGAATATTTATAAAAGTATCAAATATAACATTCAAGTTTTTTTTTAACATCAGAATTAAAGGGAAATTAAAATATATTATATAGTTAGAACCTAAATATATATTACATCAATCAAGGATTTAATTTCTTTTTATATCAGAAATATTATTAAAGGAGAAAAAATTATTAAGATTTAAATTTGTATAATGAAACACTTGATACTTAGACTATTAACCTAATTAATGACATCAATTAAAGCAAAGCATATTTGCAAATGAACTTTGACTTGATAGTATTGGATTTGTTTTCATCATTGAAAAATTATGAGTTTGAATTCTTAATTAATTGAAACCCAATTAACATATTTTTCTCCTTCTTTTAATGAATAAAACACCAAAATAACAAATTTTATTATGAAAATAAAAACTTTATTATTATCACTTTAATTCTTCCATACAATCACTTAACATATATTTTTAAGCTTGGAAGAGTAATTAAAAGGGTAATTATATAATAATAATTTTGAATAAAATCAAAGCCTAATCCCAATTATACTGTTTAACCCAAGTAACATTATCATTACCAAAATAAATCCCAACTTCAGTAATCTTCCACCAGCACATTCCAGTTCTTTTACATCTCCTGTCTGTAGCTATTCTGATCAAATGCTATGAATTTCCTATGCTGCGCATGTCCTCTTCTTACTTCACATTCGTATATAGCACGGGTTCCGTTGTTAATATTGAAGCTCTAATGGAATTGCTCCCATAAATGGAAAAATTCAAAATTACCAACTATTCCATGTTCATTTCTGCAAGTCCATCGAATTACCATTATAATCCCACTTTTACACCCATTAATTATGTGAACATCATATTTGAAACGAGGAGGACTTGGCCCATCTCTTGCATGAACCATGCAAAATATTGCTAGAGCTAAGAACAAGATGGGGAAGATAGAGGCTTTATAGGATGACATGTTTATAATTTATAAATATATGTTTGTTGATTTGATTAACATGGAAACTAGCTACGGTTTATATAGCAAAAGATTGGTGGAGAATTGATTGTAAAGGATTCACTTTTATTAGAGTGCTAGATTTATATGGATTCTCCTTTTATTGCATACAACTCTATAGCTAGATCGACTAAGCTTTATTTTGGTTAATTGTAGTTAATTCTTTATAGAGACTTTGTTCTACTTTGAGGGAAAATTAAACAATAAATGTCAATTTTTTTTTTTATTTCAATGTCTAGTAATTTTTTTCAATCAAATTTTTGAATGGATAGTTTTTTATTTTAATTAAATATATTTAAGTATTATCTTACCAAAATATTAAAATGAACTAATTTACCTCATATCTAGATTGATATGCTACACTATTAATAGCCAAACACTTGATCACTAAAATACTAGCCAAGTAGGTGATGGCGAGCCACTCATATTGTGGACAGTGCAAGTTACTAATCCGATCAAAATATATAAATAATTTCATGTCAATTTTAGAGAAACGCAAATTTTGATTTAATTTGAAATATTTATTATTATTTAATTTATTATAAATAAATAAATTTAAAATTTATGAGATTTTTTTTTATTAATTTACATAATCAAATTCAAATATCATTATGTCAAATCCTAATATATTACATTTGAATTTTATTTAAATAAAAACTAAAAGGTTGGATATTAATAAATTTCAATGAAATAATAGATACTAAAATGTTAATTGCGATAATTTTGGGATGATAATTAATAAGAGGTTGTAAGTTACAATTGATTTTGTATAGATGAAAATCCTTTTACAATTCTTGGACTAGAGACTGATTTTTGATATTTTAAAGAAAACAATGCTAATTTTTCTCAAAATATAAAGATATTGGATATTCTGGAAATCTTAAAAAAAGGTGATTGATTTTCTTTATTTGGGCTAGGTTTTGGATAACTTTATGAATTTGTAAGGCCAACAAACAAATATTTAAGTGTCAAATTTGAATTTGACAGGTTTTCTTCGATGCCAAAGAAAATAATTTCATTTTTAAGATTTCTAAAGGAAGAAAATAATGTATCTTGAGAGTATCTTTTAGTTAATGACAAAAATAAAAAATTATAAGATGAAGTTGAAGTTAATAGTAAATAAGAATGTTTGTCTTATATCTCATGTGCCAACAGGAAAAAAGTTGACTGATATACAAGTGCTTCTTCTCATTGGTGTGCAAAGTGTTTAGCTAAGATAGGGCAAACAAAATCATGAAGTGTCCTACCTCATATAAGGGTAGCATATAGTTGTGTGTCAAGATTAAATAGTTTGTCATGTCCTAAGTGTTAATAACTAATGTATTCTGAATACTAATAAATAATCATGTATTACGGTGTATTGAATATGCAAGGGACTCTAGCTCCTTGATTAGTGAAACTTGCTTGATGTAGAAATTAAGAATATCTCAAGTGATTTAGTCCACAATAAAAAAAAAGTTTCTCGGCAAAATACTTTTATAATTATAAGCTTATCTATAATGAGTTTTCAAAAATTTTCATCATATTTCATCTTTGAATATATTTATTTTGAATCTCTTAAATTTATTTAAGTTTTTTATGAAATGAGCTAGATATTATATTCAAAGGCCCAAAAATAAGAGCTATGAATATTAATTTTACCTTCTTTTTTCATTGGCATGTTATTATAGCTTTGAATTAGTGTATTCTATGTAACCAAGTTTTTCCTTTGTAACTGGATGCCATCAGGCAATTTATGAAGAGTGCATAGTATTACACTACTATTTAATCATGATTTAACATTTTAACCCCCCCCCCAACACACACAACAACAAAAAAAAAAAAAAAAGCTTCTAATTCACCAACCAAATTGGAAAATCCAATTAACATTATCATCACTGAAATAGAAACCATCTGATTTCAATAACCAGAAACAATGACCAGTGTCCAAGCACCTTTCTTTAGTAGCATCTCTAGAGGCCTTAAAAGCGTCAAAGCTCTTGTCTAAGCATGGTGACATTTGAACATTACAAAAGAAAAGAGTATTGTCCCAAAAATCCACCCTAAAATGCCAATCGAAATCATCTTTTGGCAAAAGCATGTGCCGTCCAAGATCATTGTCCTTTGATTGACAATGAAGAAACATAGGATTGTTTTGGTCAGTGAACCCATTAATTATGTGAATATGATATTTCCTCTGAGTATTTATAAAAAAAAGAAGCTGCTGGTTGTATTTGAATTGACGAAAGTACTGCTAGGAGAAAAATGACAATGGATAAGTAGTGATAATTGCAAGAACTACCTTTTTTATTTGACCCATTTCTTGAAGATGAAAATTCATAGAGAGAGAGATCAAGTTGCTAATGGAAATTAACGGTATATGTTGCTTTTGTGACAAATGATGAATTTTATAATGGCCAAATACGTAAGAAATTGGCATCGACCAGAAATGCAGGAGAAGATAAAAATGGAAAGCCTACATCAAGGAGAAAAGATGCGATATGTATTGCATAATAATCTCCTTTCCGTCAATAGTTGGTGTTGCTAATACACCAACTTTAGAATGGGAAATTCTTGCCTATACAGGATATAGGATATAAGGTTTATTTTATATCTCAAGCTAATAAATAATGAGATATTTTAATTAATATTTTTTTTATTCAGTAAAAAATATCAACATCTTTTGTTATTTTATATGTTCATATTTAATTAGATTGACATATACACTTAATATAGACAAGTAGATGACAGATAAAGTGAGAACCATCAGCCAAGACATTGAATCATTATTTTAATTTTAATTTATCTAAAAATATAATTATTACTCCTTTAAAACAACTATTATTATTACTCTTAAAAATATAATATATGAAATGTCATATTGATTAAATACTAACATTGTACTTTTCATTTTGCAACAATAACGACTAGTTTTTAAGGTTGTTTCTCCTAAATTTATATTGAACTTGATTTATTATCAAAGCATCAGTTGTCACTTAAGATATTAGAATATTTGACATTGATTAAACATAAATATATTAAATAATTAATTTAAAAATAAACTCTCTAATTTTATTAGTTAATTTTTAAAATTAATTATTTTCGATAGGATCAAATAAGGGGTTTTTATTGATAATATTCAAATTTAATTTGATGTTTATTTCTAGTTAACAGTCAAGCTAGCTAGCTTACACCTTTAACTAAAGGGATCTAAGAGTCACTAGATTATATTAAATCCATTTGAATATATGCCCAATACTGTTAGAGGTCAAAAAATTTAAACTAAATACCTTTCATCCTCTTTAATAATCTCTATTAAAAAAAATACCATTATATAAGGCGCACAATATAATTATTATTGTTATTAGGCTTAATGATAAAAAAAAAAATTATAGCCATAAACAAGAAACACAAGTATGTCTATAATTAACCATAAAAAGAAAAATTTATATCATTCCATTCAAAAGCATTGTGTAGATGGTACAATTAATTTACCTTCCATTTCTTTCAAATTTTTCGAATACACAATTTCTCCATGTTAATATCATTGGAGCCAATCATATCTTTTGATCCAAAACTCATTATCCGCACTGTAAAAGAGGCCATCATCTTGGACTCGCCAATAGCAATTATTTTTAGTCAAAGAAGTACAGCAATCTTTGCCTTCCTCTTCCTCATCAAACACATCTAACTCTCTATATCTAACTCTCTATAATGTGAAGCCCATTTCATACTACAAGTGAATAGAGTTTTGTCACCAATTAGTGTCAATCCAAATGCAAAATTGAAATCTCCTCCAACATATAGGGTATGGTCTCCAAGATTATCATCTAAGGATTGGCAATGAAGGAAAAGTGGATTCTGATTGCTTGACAAGGCATTGATGATATGAACTCTGTACCTTAAGCACCATATAAATTTATCAGTTTCGAATGCAAGAATTGGGTGATAATAACAAGTTATTAGGAAAATTAAGACAGAGAAACAAGCCCATTTTGGAACCATAAAATTCAAGACAGAAAATACTAGATTTTTGTGGGTAGCGCACTAATGGGCAATTGCTTAGGTATATTTATAAAAAAAAATATATTCAAGACTCACCCGCTCAACAACAAATGAGATTAATCGTTATTAAAAATATTATTTAATACAATATACTGGTTATTTATCTCATAATATAAAAAGATAAAGATAAAATTATAAAAAAAATCAAATTTCTATCAATGTTAATTAATATATTATTATTTATGCATTAATGACTATATTGATTCATTTGAATTTTAGCATTATGTGGAAGTGCAAACTCACATCAAACATATAAAATTAAAGAAATAAAATGGTCAAAATCCTAATATTTCTATCCTTTTAAAATTTTCAATATACTTCTAAAAAAAAGATGTAATTAATTTAATACAATGAACATAAGGTAAAATTTGGAAAAAAATAAAAAAAATATTAAATGAAATCAATGCATTGTAACTCAAAATCATATATATATATATATACCAAACACAGAAATTGTTCTAAAATGCACCCATTGCCATTGAACCTATATATAAATTTCCCCATGAATTTTCTTTATTTTAATATATATATGGAAAGTGCATGATGGCTGGAAAATAAAGAAAATTTATTTGTGCAAGATATAATATGTTTCCATTTTTTATTAACTAATGTATATAAACTTGCCAAAAACAAAAGTATTGCATATTATCACTCGCTGGGTAGATTTTTATGAAAAACTAAAATATAAATATTACTATAATTAGTAAACCCATTTTATCTTCTTTCCATCAATAGTTCTTTTTACTAATAAACCAACTTATGGATGATACAGAAAGTGAGAGCCATCAGCAAAGGCAATGAACAATTATTTCAATTTTAATTTATCAAAGACTATTATTATTACTCCTTTAAAACAACTATTATTATTACCGTAAAGAATATAATTAATGTGTGCCAAAAATCTCATATAATGTTAAATATTATCACTCTCGTTGTTTCATAATTTACACTGCATTTCTATTTTCTTTCTTGATCTGATATGATTATTCTCAAATTTTAAATTTATTTTTAAGTATGAATTTTCTTCAAACTATATACTCTCATACTTTCAATTCTTTCGTCTAATTTGAGTTTAACTTATACTATAAATATTCTCTTAACTCAGTTCATATTATAAATTTGCAAGTGTAAATTGAATTTTATTAAAATATTGTTTTGGCTCAAGAGAAGTTGTTAAGAATATATTGTGTGTGAAAAATTTCATAAAAATAAAATATAAATATATTAAGTGTTTAATAAATAAATAGACTTTTTAACCTTAATGTTTAGCTTTTAAAGTTGATTTTCTCATATTTAAATTAAAAACTCAACATAATATCAGAGTTTAATTAATTTTTACACCACTCCTCGTACCATAATTCAGACCGGGTTCAATTTTCTTAGCCTGATCTAAAATATTCTTGAGTATTAAATTTTTTTTTTTATCTAATATGAGTCATTTTCGAATTTTCAATTATTTCACTTAATATTGGTATCCCTTATATTTTAAATTCTCTTTTGATTCATTCTATATCATAAATTCGCAAGTATCAACTGAATTTAATTTAAATTTATCATTTCAATTATCACTTGGATAGGACTATTAAAAAATATAATATTGACAAAACATAATATAATGTCTTTATTCATATCCTAAAGTCTAGCCATACCCGTACTTATTTGGATAATAAATTTCAAACTTGCCTTGCCTCCATAGTATGGGATACCTAATACCTATTACCCGAGTAATTACCAAATTGTTTTTAAATATCTATGTCATAAGTATATGATTACTATAAATCAATGTATATTATAATCAAAGAGATCATATATTAAAAATAAAAATTTAAAATACTAAAAAAGTTGAATAATTCATATAGAAAATAGTGTTTTTTGTCCAAGCATAAAATTCAATTTTAAATGGCAAAATGGTGCAATGCGAAAAGAAAGTGCCTAATTTTTTTGGATTAATTTTATGAAAAGCATGTCTAATTTTCTATAACTAAACACTTCTTTAATATTTTTTATCAAAAGTCAAACCTTAAAAATCAAAAAATATAAAAATTCTTCTTTAAAAGAAATTTTTAATAAGTTTATTAACCTTAATCAATAAGAAAACTAATAATTTGTTTTTTTAAATCGCCTCTAAAAGCTGTAAGAGATTACTTTACTCTCCAATAATGAAATTCAGTATGCTTTGCACAAAGAAATATTTTTCTTATTCCTGTAATCTTTATTTATTTATATTTTTATACTTGCCCTAATGGATTAGTTGGCCCAATCAATTCTAGACTCGTGTATTTGTGCGTGTCTATGTATAAAGCATGGGTATGGATAAAACCGGATAACGGACACGAATATGGGTAGGACATGGGTAAAGGAATGGATAGGGTACATATTACACTATTTGTACCCTAGTCATACCTAATGCTATTTTTTGGGGTACCCATTCCTAATCAACTCAGGTATTAGCCTCTTTGATTAGATACGGTTTGGGTGGGTACCCATTGGAAGAGTACAATTTGCTATTTCTAATAAAAACTCTTACCATTAATTAAATATAAATATATTAAATGATGATATAAAAATAAAATTTTTAATTTTAATAATTAATTTTAAAATTTATTCTTGTAAATTTATATTAAAAATTAATATAATATTAAAATCTAATTAATCCTCTCTTATTATATTATAATTCATATAAAGTTTCAATTATTTTTCTTGACCCATTATATATTTATCTTTGGATTTTAAATTTATTATTTAGTGTGAGTTTCCCTCATACTATATTCTTAAATTTTTTCTTTTTAATGTGAATTTATCTCAAGCTTTAAATAATTTTGGCTTAATTCATATTATAAATTTACAAGTATCAAATTTATTTAAAAAAATATTTTGATTAATTAAATACAAGCATATTATGTGATTAATAAAAAAAAAATCAAATTTTAATGGTTAATTTTTAAGGATATTATTGATTTCGGGTTTAGATATAAAAAAAAGATTTTTATTGATAATATTCAAAATTTAATAATTATTTTTAATTAAACCATTAACTCTAGGGACCTAAGATTCACTAGGCTATCTTAATCCAATTGAATATAAGTCCAATAATGTTAGTGGTCAAAAAATTCAAAGCAAATACTATCCATCCTCTTAAAGAATCTCTATAAAAAAAATATTATTATATAAGTGTATAAATTAGAATTGTGTACCGTTCGGATAAAATTAGGAATATAAATTTTTTTTTGAATCAAATTAAAATTTAGAAAATTTTATTTTTAAATTTTCAATTTTAAACTGAATAGTATGAAGGCATTTTTCCATGCAAATCATAAATGGTGTGGAAAAGTCTTCCTCTTAATGTTCTACAAACATCTACTTATTCTTCAAATTAAGTCCAATCATGAACAGGTGTAATACTACGAGTCAGACGAGTGTTTAAAAAATTTAATATTTTTTAAATTAGGCCACATATATTATCCCAATATGCTAGTTTTTTTTTTTATTATTATTATTTTTTATGCAACTGTGTTGACTAGCCCATGTTTCACTTATTTGGTTACAGAGTTCTGAATTGAGGTTTAAATTTGATTTGTTTAATAAATGAGTCAAATTAAATCTAGTGCTACCAGATTCTGATCGAACTCAAATTGAGCCTAATCTTTTAGATAAATTTAACTAATAAATAAAATCATTTATAAATTTACTAAAAAAATTAAAAATTATTAATAAAATAGTAATATTGTTCTTTTAATAAATACTATACAACAAAAGTTGCAAATAGATAATAATAGAATTATTTTGTATATTAATAGAAGTAAACTTATTCCTTGGTTAGTACTCGAGTTCAATCTTCGCAAAGTGTAACCAATACAAATAAATTTATCAAACTAATATTTCACAACTGAAATCCTTGTGCACAAGGAGACAAGTTCAAGGATAAAAGAAAACAAGTAGATGAACAATAACATCAGACACCACAGACACATTCTGTGCAGAGTATAGACCATCTTATCTATTTATAAAGATTATTTGTTCTATAAAAGGCATGCACAAGACATTACAGGTCTTGAGCATGATTAGCTACAACACTATTTACAAAGATATATACACAAAAACTTGCATAATCCCAATTACTGTGCACATATTTGTGTGCTAGCAGATAGAACATGTCCTACACTGAAACATGCAGAATAGAGATATCTACATAACCAAAAAGAGTGGCCCAGTCCCACCTTCCTTGTAGGCGTCGGGAATACTGGAGTAACAGAAGAGGTGGTTGGACATTTCCCAGCTCCAGTCCTGTTTCCTAGATATTGACATTCGGGGCCATCGGTTTATCCTAACGTAGTGCTCCCTTATCGTTCCATCACCAATATAACTAGTGACAACTGAAAAACAGCACTCATGACCGCCCCATACTCTATCATCAGCATCAGCAGTTTGGCTTCCATCTTGATGAAAGTACCGGTGCATGAGAGGGCCAGTGCCTTTCCAATAAGGGTCGAGATTTCTCCAATATTCTGGAGCCACCTGAGGGCATATTGGTATATGTTAGACAGTCAAGAGGCTATAATGGTATTCAGAATCAAGCAAACAAACTATATACTGAAACTTGAATAAGCTGAGTTCTATGAGTTGAAGAGTGATGGATATTGTCTAAATCAGAGAATTAATGGTGTAAATATCATTACCAACATACACATACTGTTGGGTATAATTAGAATGATTGGACAGGAAATAGAGGAAAGATAATTAATTTAAAATGAGCAGAATCCTCAAGCAATGTGGGTGAAGTAAAGCAATTCATGTTAAGAAATGAAGATAAAAATTAGAAACAAGTCTGTGATTATCAACAGATGAGTACAATTGAATTACTTGCAATATTTAAAGGAAGGAACAATAAAATTCTTGACCTTCTGCTCCTTGAAATTCCAAAGAATAGCATTGAAAAGGCTACACAATTGTTAATGAATCAAAAGAGAAGGCTTTGACACTTTCAGTGATTATTTAACCTATTCATTATGAACCTATTAGGCTATTCCAGGGAAATATATGGTTCAAACTAGTGAAGCATCACTGTACTAGATGGCAGACTTTATTACAACCTGAGTCAGCTATGCTTCTTTCAAAATAAAGGGCATACCTTGGTAAAATGGAACTCCCAAACATGGTCACACAGATCATCCCTTACGATACGATTCTGGAATGGAAGATAAAAAAAACAAATCACTTCTTTTAGTCCTACCCAAACACATTAGTCCGAGGAGGCTACATTTTCAAATATGTAAACTTTTTACAAGTTTTATACATTTGCACACCGAGCACATATTGGGAAATATGAGGAGAAACAGAAAAAAGGGGCAGCGATTGTTTGTTACTCACACGTTTGCCATCCATAACAGATAATGAATAAGCAGCCAACTTGGATATTCCCCGGACCTGTGACAAGCGAGGTATGTGTGCTTTTCCATACCACAATTCCTCGCACTAAAAAACAAAACAAAAAAATTCCAAAATTAGACTTCAAATTTCAAATAATAGACAGTACCAATATGGTAGTAAAATTCCAAAGAAGCTTCTTAAATGCAAGATACAATTTTATTTATTTTTTTACACTCAGAACTTCACAAAACAATTATGGCCCAAACCGTTTTAAACACTTTTTTTTTTTTACTAAAGAAAAAAGGTTATCATGATTGCATATGAAAAATTCCAGAACAGTCACTGAATCCATCTGAAAAATGAGTTAAGGCTTGCATTGACATAAAGAAAAAGCAACTAGACTCGCTGACAATTTGCTGTTGTGTCATTTTCATTTCTGTTAAACTCTGCCTTCATAGCTTCCTCATAGTTCCAAACTTTCAATTTTTTCCTTTCTTTCTGTATTTGCTAAGGAAGGTACAACCGAACAAGGAGAAAGGATGAGCTACAACAAACACTGCTTATATAGAAGCACTACCAAAAAAATAAGAGCACAAAGGAACAAAACAGAGAAAAGTTGCAAACTACATTCTTCTCAACTCAGAGTCTCCTTCCACGTTATAGGTCCTTTAATTTGTATAATATGATCAGAGCAGAGCACCTTTCTGCATCTTGCCCTTTTCTAACTTCCACGGGCACTCTAATGTATTTGTTAAGCAATTTTCTTTTGACAATTAGGATTCGAGCGGCCTTGTTAGCATTATACTTATTTTTGTGCAAGAAAAAGAAAAGGTTCCACTTAGATTGATCATATATCATAGACATGAATCAATACAACCGATATTCGATGGATGGCTCAAACAGGAACATCATCACAAATATATAATGGCAATTCCTCAATGTCATAACTGATCATTAACTTTAAATACACATTTTTAATTCTATGGAATTGAACATGCTCGAGGCAAATTCTATTAAAATTGATAGATTTTGCAAATAAAATCTTTTCTTAAAAGGGGTTCAAACTATTCTAAGTTCCAATCACGGAAAATTAATACATAATTTTCTCAAAATTGAAAATGAATAACCATAACCAATTAAACCAAAACGAACCTTGGAGCTCCATAGACGATCGCTAGAAGCAATGCAGTGCCAGCCGCGAGAAACAAGAAGAGATAGTGCCACGCTGCGTGCATCGAGTTTGCTAAGAATCTTCATCATAATATCCCAACCAAGCACCTCAAGAGGGTCCTGTAGAAGAGAATCTTCTTCATGACATTTCTTTTTCACAACTTCATTATAATTCTCTGTCGCCCTTTTCCTCTTCCGATTCTTCCCCTTCCTCTCCTCCTCTTCTCCAATTTTCCGGTGAGAAGAGGAGGCGAAGTCGTTGGCCTCTTCCATGTCATTGAGATCCATCAAATCTCGAGGTTTGGTAGGTGCCATTGAAAAAGAAGACCCGAGACAGGGCAACAGAGACTAGTGTGCGTGTGTGAGGGAAAAGAAGAAGAGAAGGTGAACTGAAATCACGTGCGCAGAGACAAAGGATGATAATGATGATGTCATTATTTATTTATTTTTATAAACGTATATTTGTCGTATAGTGTGAGATGGATTATTATCCACATACAGTACACCAGATCGGTTCGTTTATGAAAGTCTACGTGTACGTATATTGTTTTGTTTTGTTTAAAAGCAAAGTAACGTGTCTTTTCTTTTAATGAACAAACTCTAATCCAATTCCCCGTGCTATTAATTTAAGCTTAATAGTTTCCATCACCGTATTAATAATAATACTTTTTCCAATTTTTATACTGTATACTATTACCATTGAGACTATTTTACCAAAAAAAAAAAAAATCTATTTTTGTTTAGCATATTGCATTACAACTAATAAAGGCATGACTGATGTTATTATCAAATTAAAATTTAATATAAATAAAAATTAGTGGTACTATCATCAATAATTTTTTATATTATTATTTTAGATAAAAAAATTATTATAAAAATCAGAATAAATTTTTTCTACCCATATAAAAATTTATTCAATTGAATATATATTCACTATAATTTTTAATATAAATAAAAAGAATATACTTCTTATCTTATCTAATAATTTTTTTGATAATTATTTAATATATAAAAAATTTAATAATATTATAGTAATATATAAAGTTGTGAAATCAAGAAAAAAAGTGTCCAAGTTATACCATTTGAAGAAAAATAAAAAATTCCCTAAAAAAGAAAATAAATATCACCCATAAACAAGAAAAAAATCACTTTTTTAAAGATTTTACAGGAATAAATTTTTTTTTATAAGACATAATATTTAATATTTTTAACGAGTTAATTAATGTTAAAAGAGATAATTTTTTATAACACATTTCACTTATTATTTTTTATAAATAATATGTTTAATTGCAGAGAGAAAGACTTAAATTTAATTTTTTTTTTTCTAAAAAGTCAAAGCTTATTATCACCCTAGCTAAGTTTTGAGTGGGTGGTGAGAAAAAAATCACTTATATTAGTTAAAGGGGAAAAACGAAAATTTTTTAGTTGGGCCAATAATAAGTGTTGTATAATAAGATAAGCACAAACCAAACAACTTTTGAATAAGTCCACCTGTAACTGGCCCAATAATTTATCCACCTATTTCAGCCCACTTTTATCAGATAAGTAGGTAACCCAATAATTTATCTACCCTGGCCGTCCAAGAATGGCTAAATATTCGGAAAAATTAAATAAATATATTATTTTTTGATTTTTTCTTTAATTTTACAGTTATTTTTTTTTTATTTTTTATATATATTTAATATATGTGTAATATATTTTTGGTATATATTTAGTATATATTATATTTTTAAAAAAATATTTTTAGATATACAATATTTAAAAAAAATATTTTTAAATATTTAATATTTAAAAAAAAAATTCTAACAATAAAAATAAAATATTTTTATTTTTTTCAATATTTTTAAAAAATTCCCTAAATATTTGGTCAAATGACTTGATCCAATGCTCAATACATATCATGCATGACGACCCATATCACATCTGAAAATGAAAAAAATTGGAAACTAATCATAGTCAACCAGATATAATAATTAAAATAAAATTAATACATGATCCACTGATTTGTCCACCAAACTACACCTAGCCATTTAATTATATTTATATGGAGTCTGTGAATTAACTAAAACTAGCCATTTAATATTAATATATTGATACTGAAGTGATTTTAATCGTTAATTAGCGAAATCGGAAATTTTGAATTTAAATTTTAATCAAAATCATATTAATCGAATTTAAAATCGAATTTTAATCAAAGTCGTATTAATAAGAATAATTATTAATATGTATAATTATTTAATTATTGTAATTTATTATTTTATTTTATTTTTAATTTTTTTATATGATTTTTAATTTATTGTTCCAGAGACATCTAGAGATCAATTAATTATGTATAATGGAAACTACCAAATCATTAATGAGAAATTAAAAAGAAACACATAATTTTTGAATTAAAAAGCTACCAAATATTAAACTTATTGGCCAAGCCAAATCACTTCATTCATCACCATAAAAGGAGGATTGAGGGACTGTCATGTATTTTTACACAGCAGCTCTTCATGTAATTTATTTTAGCTATTTAAAAATTTTTTAAAAAATTTTAAAAAATTATATTTTGATAGTATTTGATATAATGAATCTATTCATATATTTTTTATGCTAAACAAAAATCATTTGGACAGCTAAAAATATATTAGAAATTTTATAACAAATTTCTAATATAATACATAAAATTTCTAATACATTTTTAGCTGTCCAAATGATTTTTGTTTAGCATAAAAAATATATGAATAGATTCATTACATCAAACACTATCAAAATATAATTTTTTAAAATTTTTTTAAAAATTTTTAAGTAACTAAAATGGAGACTGCCGTGTAAAAAGTACTATATAAACACACGATCATTAGCTAGGTAAAGAAATTAAAATCGAACAAATACTAACTCATTAAAAATGGCTCAAGTTAAGCTTACAGGAACATCGCTTAGTCCTTACAGTTGCAGAGTGACATGGGCTCTGAAATTAAAGGGAATACCATATGAATTTACAGAAGAAGATCCTTTCAATAAAAGTCCTTTGCTTTTACAATATAATCCAATTCACAAGAAGATCCCAGTGCTAGTGCATGGTGACAAGCCAATTTGTGAGTCCATGATAATCCTAGAATACCTGGATGAAACATGGCCGGAAAATCCCTTGCTGCCCACTGACCCTTATGAGAGAGCTGTAGCCAGGTTTTGGATCAAGTTCATTGAAGATAAGGTAATTATAATTTGATCAATTATGAATATTTAAAGTTTGATCATGTACCAACTTTACTTTTAGAAAAACAATTTGATTAAAATGAGTCCATTTTTATGAATTTCTTGTCAAGTGGGTTTGTATTTTATATTAATTAATTTGGGCAAAAAGCTTTGAAATTTTGTAAAAAATTATATTTTTTCATTAATTTCTTTTAAATCAAATGAATTACATTTTAACTCGAATTAAATAATTCATAACAAAGTAAAAAAATGAATTAATCGAATTTAATAGGAATTTCGTATAATTTAGACATAAATGATCAAATTTACAAATGAGATCAAAATTTACAATATCTATTTTTATAAGGTCCAATATGACAATATAATGCAAATACATATTATTTTTTATTTTTATTTTTGTAAATATACACTGTTTGAAAAGTTGAATTATATATAATTGTAATATAAATTACAGATTCCAGCGATGTGGACAATATACCGAAGCAGTGGTGAAGAACAAGAAAAGGCAGTGAAGGACAGCTTGGGAATTCTGAAAACAATTGAAGAACATGCTTTGGCATGTGAGGATAAGAAATATTTTGGGGGAAACAAGATTAACATGGTAGATATAGCCTATAGTGGAATTGCTCACTGGCTTGCAGTGATAGAACAAGTAGTAGACATAAAAATTCTTGAACCTCACAAGTTCCCTCGCTTACATGCATGGACTCAAAATTTCAAAGCAGCACCAATTATCAAAGACAATCTTCCTGATCCAGATCGAATGTTGGTTGTCTTTAAACGTACCAGAGAGATGATAGTAGCAGCATCTGCCTGAGAGATGAGAGTCTTAGTTTCTTATTAAATATTACTAATAAGAGAGTTTTTATTTTCTTTGAGGAATGACTTGTTTTGGTTTCCATTGGAATATGCTTGTGTTAATATTAGTTTATGTTATGGTTCTCCTAAGACTAAGGGCTGGTTAGAGCCTTTACTTGTATTTTTATATGAGTCAAATAATAAAGATAGTTATATTGCAATATTCTTTTTTTATTTCAAATTTTTAATAAATTCAACTAGCTTTTAAATTAATATATAATTCATTTTAGTTTAGTATATTTTTCATATATAATTTAGCTTAAGGTTAATTTTGACCCTTTAAAATTGAAATGATCAAATTAATACTTGTTTTTTTATTTAATGTAAAGTAATTTATATTTTTAAATTTTTCATTCAAAATTTAATATTTTATTATATATTAATTAGTATCTTCTGTGGAAATTAAATAATCTGATCTTGTTAAATGTTGGCTGTATTTCCAATGTTGTATGGAGTTATTTTCAATATTGTGGTTAATTAATTATTAAATAATAAGCTTGGCATTTTCTAATCAAAGGAGGATTATTGTTTATTTCTAGCCTTAGATACATAGTTTATGCCATTGAGTTTGTACTCTATAGTTAATGTATACTATATTTATGTCTGTGAATCCAACACAATAGAAGTACTAAACATTAAAAATTCAGATTTTGAAGATAAATGCCAAAAAGAAGAAACAAAACCCACAAAATTAATTGTAATTAATTCAACTTTTATTTCTTATAAAAACCATTGAGATTCATATTCTTAATTAACAAATCTGATTGCACAATCAAGAAGTCTCAATTGATTGAGTCAAACATCCATTAGCCCATCAATTAATATTATTCATGGATGAAGTGAAGCTGTATGGAGCACAGATTAGTCCATATAATTGGAGAGTGATGTTGGCAATGAAATTAAAAGGCATAGAATACGAGTTCATAGAAGAAGATCTATCCAACAAAAGTCCTATGCTTCTTCACTATAATCCAGTTTACAAGAAGATTCCTGTGCTTGTCCATGGTGGAAAACCAGTTTGCGAGTCCTTGGTCATCCTTGAATACATTGAAGAGACATGGCCACACAAGTACCCCCTGCTACCTGCTGACCCTTATGAGAGAGCTATTGCTAGGTTTTGGCTCAAATTGGCTCATGATAAGGTATATGTACTATGTGTAGGAACTAATGATGATATTTCATTTTGTTTTTGTTAGTTTGACTCCAATTAACTGGGAGTTCAAATTTGAGAGCTTATAGTTCTAGAGATGACTCCAATAAATAATACAAAACAAAATTAATACTCATTACTCATTGATTGCCTAAAACATTTTTGTTGCATCTTTGCATGTGGGTGTAGGTTCCAGCAATCTGGAAAATGGCTCTTACCAGTGGCGAAGAGCGAGAACAAGCTGTGAGGGAGAGCTTGGAAATATTACAAACATTAGAAGAACATGGCTTAATAAGAGAGAAAAGATATTTTGGAGGCGACAAGATTGGCATGGTGGACTTAGCATTTGGCGGAATTGCTCACTTTCTGGAACCTATTCAGTCATATATAGGGGTGAAAATATTTGAAGCAGACAAGTTCCCTCATTTGCATGCTTGGATCAATAATTTCAAGGAAGTGCCTATCGTCAAAGACAGTCTTTCTCCTCTCAAGAAATAAACAAAAGAGATAATAATAATGTTCATATTCACTACTACCAATAATTTCTTTTATTAGCAAGTGGACCATATTGTCAAAAATAAAAAATTTGGTGCTAATAAGAATCAATATCACTACCACACGACATATAAAACTTCTAATAATCAAAAGTTTTGTGCTACACTAATATAAATATTTGTCAGCACTGTATATATACTCCTCAATTGCTTTTAATTCCACAGAAAAGGAATGGCTTGCAAGGACCACGTCTTGGGTTATAGAGAAGGCCTTTTTCTTCATAATCTCCTCCATAAAACATTGTAGCTTGCAGGAACAGTTGTACCATACTTAGTAAAACAGAGTGGCCTCACAAAACTCATATAGTTATTTCCAATTGTACCGTACTTTTATTTAGGTGTAAATATTTTTTTAGGAAATACCATGAATCTTCATTCATAACTAAAAATAATATATTATGATCTGAAAATAAAAATATAAAAGTAAATTAAGAAGTACAATGAAATTGTTTGAATTTCTTTTAATATTTTATAATTGTGTTAATAAAATATTAGAATTGACAACTTGGTGGAACCCGTGTTCTGTTTGATAACTATTAAGCTAAAAATCAAATATTTTTATGTTTTTGAATAAAAAAATATTTAAATATTAATAATAAATCTAAAACCATGAAAATAAACTCAAATACTATAAATAGTCTAAGATAACAAAATATTTTTTATAAAAGAGTGTATAACAAACTATTTCTATAAAAAAAAAAATCCCATCAAACTAATAAAAAAATCTTTAAAAAAAAGGACTAAAAACTAATATGAATAATAATAAATTTATGTAAAAAAATATACAAATTAACAAATCTATAATTATCAGTGATTGTTGAATAAAAATATATAAGTAAAAAAAAAAGAGAAATAAATCATCGCCAATCAAAATAAAAAATTTGCAGTAGCTCAAAGAATTTTTTTTTTTTTTTTTTTTTTTTTAAATAAGGGAAATCTGCTTATAATGGCATTTTAAAATTTATTAAATATTTAAGTATAAAAATAAAATATTATTTTAAAATTTAAAAATAAAAAAAAATAAAAATTAAATCTAATAGTTTTTTTAAATGGTGCTTAACAAACTATATTTTTAAAATTTTGTTTTCAGCGAAACAGCCCCTCAATAAGAGAGATGCTGGGTTTTGTAATTACCAATCAATAGTGGTTGTTTATATTTAGGTGTAAACATTGATTGAAATAGTTATATATATATTATTTTTATGTAATATTTATATATCTATAATATTCACAATTTAAAAAATTTCACAAAATGATAAATTAAAAACATAACCTGCGCAATAAAAACTTGTGTCAAAAGTTATTAAAACTGAAATTTATTTATCACAAATAAATTTATTTATTCAAATAATTAAAAATATTTTCAAATTAATTTATATATTAATGGAATATAACTTTCATCTCCAAACCAATCCAAAAACAGGCTACATCTACTTATACATAATAAAAGAAGTTTTAAAATACTATTTTAATCTCATAATAAATATTTTAATTTTTTTTATATGTTAATTTTTAATTCAAACTATATTTTATTTTAATTTAATAATAAAATTTTAATTAAAAATATATTGAAAAATATAAAAATTAATTAAAATATAATGTGAAATTATTATACGAATGGATAATAAAATAATTAATGAATTAAAATAATAAATAAATTATAAATATTAAATAAATAATTTTTTAATAATTATATATTTTATAATTAAAATATTTATTATGAAGGGGAAGGTATATATAATAATCCCTTACTTTATTATGACTTTTATTTAACTGGCCAAGTGGACTGTCCGCTCAATGTAGCTTGGTCAAACATTACCTCTAAATTTGTCTTATATTAGCCAATGAAATAAGATGATAAATTTAACTCTAAATTTAATTTGCTTGATTTATTTATTAATACTGTATTACTATTAATATTTTTCATATATAGTTTAGTTTAAAGTTAATTTTTACCATTTAAAATTTAAATAATCAAATTAATATTTTTTTTTATTTAATGTAAATTAATTTATATTTTTAAAATTTTCATTCAAAATTTAATATTTTATTATATATTAATTAGTATCTTATGTGGAAATTCAATAATCTGATCTTGTTAAATGTTGGATGTATTTCCAATGTTGTATGGAGTTATTTTCAATATTGTGGTTAATTAATTATTAAATAATAAGTTTGGCATTTTCTAATTAAAGGGGAATTATTGTTTATTTCTAGCCTTATATACATTGTTTATGTCATTAAATTTGTATATATGTCTGTGAATCCAACACAATAGAAGTACCAAACTTGAAAAGTTTAAATTCTGAAGAGAAATGCCAAAAAGAAGAAACAAAACCCACAAATTAATTGTAATTATTTGAACTTTTATTTCTTATAAAAACCATTGAGATTCATATTCTTAATTAACAAATTTGATTGCACAATTTGTTATGATTTTTTTTTTAAATTTATCTTGTATTAATTAACGAAATGATGAGATATTGTAAGATCGCAGATTTAATTCCTTAATTTAATTTATATAATTTTTTTTAATTAATAATGAGTATTTTTAAACTAATTTATATATTAATTGATATCAATAATATAATTTATTTTTTATTTATATTGAATTTAAATTTAATTTATACTGTTTAATTCAATTCTCTTATATTAACAAAACACTTATACAATATCACTTACAAAAAAAATTTCTTCCATTTACATTACAAAGTCTCTAAATCTCGTAGTCTAAAAAGTACTTCATACCATTAAATTATTAAATTTAAGGGCTCACTGATTATAGGTGAAATAGGCAATTAAACTATTGATTGATACTCAATTGGTGGCAATTCCTTGTCAAACCCTATTTTTTCTTTTCTTTTATTCTTTTTTCTGTCCTTTCCAGCATTATAATTATACGATATATTTTTCTGCTATGAACTATATGTTCTAAAAAATAATTTCTCATATCCAATCCTTTGAAACTTGGAACTTGTCCCCCAAGCAAGGAATCCAGAAATTAATAAAGGATAAGAACAATGAAGTAGTCAAGTTCTTAATTAATAGTATATAAAAAACTAATATATATAGTTTTTTATTGCAAACTTTTTTCTCAAGCAAGAAGAAACCAAAAATACTATAAATTGACTTCAGGCTATCACTAGACCTTGCATCTTGATCCAGTCATAACAACAATATGACAGAAGTAAAGCTACATGGATTCTGGTCTAGTCCATTTAGTTATAGAGTTATATGGGCTCTGAAACTAAAAGGAATAGAGTATGAGTACATTGAAGAAAACCTTTCAAACAAGAGTGAATTGCTATTGCAGTTCAACCCTGTTTACAAGAAAGTCCCTGTTCTTGTTCATGGTGGAAAGCCAATTTCTGAGTCGCTTATCATCCTTGAATACATAGAAGAAACATGGCCAGAAAACCCATTGCTGCCAAAAGATGCATATGAGAGAGCCATAGCTCGGTTTTGGATCAATTATGGAGTTGACAAGGTAATTATACTTTGATCTTCCAATCCATCTTCAATTTTAATATTATGATAAATTTTCGTGTATTGTATTAAATCATAAATTATTGAGCATTTGATATTAACCATTAGAAATGTTATTAAATTAATATTGTAGAGACCAACCTTTAAAGCACTTCTTGGAGCTAGGACAAGTGAAGAGAAAGAGAAGGCAGCAAAAGAAGTATTGGAAGTACTGAAAATTTTGGAAGAGCAAGGTCTTGGTGACAAGAAATTTTTTGGTGGTGATAACATTAGTCTAGTAGACATCTCCTATGGATTCTTTGCTCAATGGTTTGAAGTCATGGAAGAATTGGCCGGTATAAAAGTGCTTGAACCCAACAAATTGCCTCGATTATACACTTGGACTAAGAATTTGAAGGAAGTTCCTGTGATCAAAGAAAACCTGCCAGATTATGCTAAGATGTCAGCCTACATGAAAAGCAATATATCGTTATATTTTGCCAAAAAATAGTTTGGATAATCACTATCTTTTCAATATGCTTATGATCTAGACCTCTTCTTTTATCTTTAAATCCTATATGTACTGCTCTTTGAGTTTAATCTAATAAAATAATAATTTAGTAATTGATGGAATATCTATTCAGTATTTGCAAATAATAATCTAAATAAATAATGAATTATTCCAGATAATTTTTTTTAAAAAAAATAATGAAATTCAGATTTTAAATATTTTTTTATTTGCAATTAAAAGATCAATATTATAATTTAATAGCACAATTAATTAAAAAAAATATAAAAAATGATATAAAACAATACTACAACACTAATAAATAAAAATTAATAACCAATAGTCGAACTAATGTCTACTAATTTAAATGGTATGAAATTGGAGAATTCGAGTTTTGTATTATTTTTTTTTAAAGAAAAAACCAATAACCGAAACTAATTAGGGGAATTAATTATTACTTTCCTTTTCCTTTTTTATTAGTATTATTTTTTTGTCACTGTCACTAACTGTAAGTAGATCTAACAGATGTCATTTTTCAAAAACGCACCAGCAGGTAGTTCTATTTCTCTCACCCACCAAATTTAAACCCAAAAAACGTAAAATATTTTCAAAATAAAAATAAAAAAGCGAGGAGATCTGCCTCGCCAGGACGCCTCGATTTGCACACGCACACAGCTTCTCCTCCCTCTCTCTCTGTTTCTCCCCGATCTCATCGGAACTCTCCGTTGGCCCCTTGTTGGTCTGTCCAAAGATTCTAGGGTTTCCTCATCCCTTAAATGGGCTTAACAATTCAAAGCATTTCAAATTTTGTATAATAATAATTTTCCTCAATTTATTTATTTATAGCATCTGCATTCAATTTCAAACTCTAGGGTTTCTCACGAAGAGTTTTGATGCTGATTGGTGGCAGTTAGTTTATTTATTTATTTGGATGAGATTTGAGTTCGTTATTTTTTGGGGATTTGGAGGGTTAAATGGCGTCGGCTCAAGTATTGCCGAGTGAACGGAAACAGGAGCATCTTGAAGCCGGAAAGCGACGGGTATGTGCAATTTTTTTTTATTGATTTATTGCAAAATGGTGATATTATCATTTATTTGTACGAAATGTGTTATCATTGTCATATACGAAGATTAAACTTTTGCAATTCAAATCATTTTGTTTTGCTTTTGAAAATCATGGTTATATTGTATTTGATTTTGGTAGAATTGAGAGGATGTTTAGTCTATTTAGCTTTTGCATTTGCTATTGGTAATTGGGTTTTTTCTGCAGAGTTTTGACTGTATTAATCCTGCTGTATTCGTGTCTGCCACCAGAGTGTGGTAATTCCATTTTTTCGAGTGTGAAGGATATTGTGACAAATTTAATTTGATGTTTTGAGCATCTGGTTATGAAAGTTTATGAGAGCTGCATAGACTCTGTGAATGGGACTGCAGACCCTGACAAATTGAATTACCAAGTCAATGAAAAACGGAATTCTAAAGTTCATCTTTGTAATTTTCTGATTTTGAGTGACAGCATGGTGTAGTCCGCTAGACTTCCAATTGGATACTAGTCCCCATTGGCTTTATTCTATGGTCAACAAAGTGCCATTAGTATTGATCCTATGGTGCATGATGTATTGGGTTAAGCATTGGCATTTACGTCATCATTTCTCATAATTGCAGAAATGTTAATACTTGATTGTTAACATCTAAGATGTATTGCTGTTGTTAGCATTTTCTTTTTATTGCTTCCATGGTTTGAATGTTGATATGCAATGTTAGTTCTTACTAGTTATCTGCTTAAGTATGTGTGTTTCATTATTAAACTTAGAGACAACTGTCTGGTGTGATAGTAAAATCTTTTTCTTTGATTATGCAATGTGGATTTATGGCTTGGGAGTAGCCAATTTATATAATAGCACTGGGAATTTAGAATATGTTCAATCTCCTTCTAGGCTGTGATTTGGTTAGAGGTCTTTGATGACTTTCTTAAGTTTAGCAGCAAGAATTGTTTACAACGGCTTTGTTCTGTATTATCATTTCTTAATGCCATTTCTTTTTAACTTGGCTGTTTTCGTTTAGTAAAATACATGAAACATCAGTAGGAACAGTTATTCACCCTTTATTATTATTTTCTAAAAATTTCAATTTTCTTGATGTATGTGTTATTGTGTTTTTGCTTTTCCCCAGCTGCAAGAGTTCCGTAAGAAAAAGGCAGCAGAGCGAGCCAAAAAAGTTGCAGCCATCAGTCAACCTCTTGCTTCTGATATTACCATAGATCAGAAACAACCTTTAGAGGCTGAACGTGTACGGCTTACAGATTCAGATGGAGCTGGTACGTCTAATGGACCTGGCAGAACTGTTGAACCTTATGACAGAGCTATTAGCAATGACAACAACATAACTAATATCACCAAAAAGGCTGAGCAAAATTTTTTGAAAGATGCAGAAGTTAATCCTCTCTCAATGAGTGATTCCAAGACATCTTCGGCAGATCTAGTGCAGAGACACATAAATAGCCATAATTTTAACAGATACGATGGTTCGGGATTTGCTGGGGCAGCAAATTTTTATTATGGCCGAGAGACAGATGAAATGAATAATGAATCCAAAATATATGCTGGAAGCCAAGGTGGAGTTGCTTATGGGATATCTTCAGACCATTTAACATCTGCATACTCACTAGAAAGTAAAGGTTTCGATAGCAGTTATACTCAATCTACTCCATTCCAATCAACAGAAAACAATATCTTTTTGAAGGATTCTGCATTTACATCACCTCAAGATTCGGCCTTTCAACTGAAAACAAAGAGCAGTTATGCCAACACAATGGCCACTGGTGGTATGCCTTCCTATCCTTAATGTAATTTTATGGCTGGTTTTGCATTTCTACCTGTTCACATTACAAGGTTATGATTTTGTACTTCCTATGATCATTTATTTGGGGAAATCACTAAACAACTCCATTTGTTTTGGGGCTTTGCAGATGACTTTATTGAGCCTAATAATAACTTGAGAGGGTCCATTGTTGAGGTTGAGCAATTGCATGACAGCATGCACTACAATGGTTCGATGAATTCAGATTTCGGGGAAAGAGATTTTAGTAGCTTAACCAGTGGTTTACCTAGCATGTATGGTAAAGATGCACGAGCATCTGAATCGATTGCTTTCAATTCAGATTTAAGGAGTTCCTCAAACCAAGTGCAACTATTTTCAGGATTATCTGAACCAAGTTCTACGAGATCTCGTCCATCCTTCCTTGATTCACTTAACATTTCTAAATCTTATTCAGGGACTTCTTTCCAAAGTACTGAACCACAGAGGCATTCACTTATGCCCAGCCTCTTTAAATCAAATGACATAGAAAGTATACAGTCATCGGCCTTCCAGAAACCATCAGTGGAGAATGAAACTGTAGAACGACTTTCAAATAAATTTTCAGTCTCCTCTAGTGATGAGGTTGATCTAATGATGCCAAATCTTAATGAGAATAGGTTGGACAGAAAGCATGAGTTTTATTCTTCTAAACAAAATGAAGATTTTGCTGCTTTGGAACAGGTACTCTTTTTTTTTTTTTTCTGTCGTAGTCATGTGGTGATGCTTGCTTTGTTCTCAACACCTATTCTCATTGATTTCTGATTGAGCCTTTGGCAATATAACATTTTCAATGTTATTTCCTAGTTAAATTTCATGACTAGTTAGTTTAATATTTAATATTGAATTGATATGATATGTTGTGGCATGGGAGAAGTCCTAAAGATTGCCTGTTGTAGCATGTGAAATTTTGGCCAAATGGAATAATGCCTGAAATTATCATTTTATGTAGCATATATATTGTGAGGGGAATATGCAACATTGGCTTACATTTTATAAGGACGAGGTAACAGGTCTTTGGAGTGTGCGATGGCGTTAATCCCCTAGTTACTGACCAACTTGATAATGTCCTCTTCGAATTGTGCCTCACTAATGACAAGACAGATGATAAGATGACGAAACAATGCAAAAAGCATCACAGGGCTGTTTTTGAATCTACTCATCTTTTAGCATGCATGCCATGGAGGCTTTTGCCTCTTATCTATGGTGGCACCACTAAGCAGTGTAGCTGCTTAGCTTCTGTAATTCACCTAACACCTCATCAGTTTTAATTCATAGCTTTGCAATTTTCATGCATGCATGGTCATGTAAGTTTTTGTTGGACATTGTTTATCTTACTACAAATGAAGTTTTGATTCGGGAATTGTTACTGCTGATTAGGGGCTGCACCCATCAATTTATGCAATAGTTCCATGTTGTATATGAGCCCATCTGTTGTGTTCCCAGTTTCCCTGGAGAGAGGGTACCTATGGGTTTGGCGTTTGGCTGTTGCTCCTTTACATATAGCATTTTTTATGTTATGTACATCCATCCAATGAGTTCTGATTTGTTCACAGCGTGGAAATGGCTGTGTATTGCATTGGGAAGAATATTTTCTCAGTGCCTCAAAGAGTTTAAGTTTTTCTACAGTTTTTATAAAGGAATCGCTTTATTTATTCTAGGTCTTCCCATCTTTACAAGTTTGTTCCATTGGATTCATCTCTCTACTGTTTTTTATTTCTAAGTATTGGTCTTGTTTTGCAGCATATTGAAGACTTGACACAAGAAAAATTCTCTTTGCAACGAGTACTTGAAGCTTCTCGTGTTTTGGCAGAATCGCTTGCTGCTGAAAACTCATCATTGACAGATAATTATAACCAACAGGTACACAAAATAAGACTCTTATGGCATTATTTTGATAGTTAAAGAGGATGACTACTTCTGCCCTCTTTTTGTCATAACATTTTTTTAGTTTACTCTTCTTGACCATGTGCGTATTTGTATAATTTATAAAGTACAAATATGATGTATCTAGATTAAATCTTTATTTTATGATGAGAGAATGAAATAAATTCTAGTCATTTTTTCCCTCTGTTTTGTTACATGGCTTGGCTTTATTGATGTTGTAAATATCAATATATTGGTGCAATATGGTGCAGTATTTGTTATCCCACCAAAATTTCCCCCAATAGTTGTACTCTGATTCCTAATCGTGTACAAATCATCTAGAGGAGAAGGACCGATTCACAACTTTAATCTTCTTTTAGTGATTCTAATAGTAGGAAACTTAAATAAGTAATTTTATTTTCATATATACTTTTAGTAATTTAATGGCATATTTGAATTCTGAAACTTGAATAAGTAATTTTTATTTTCATATATACTTTTAGTAATTTAATGTCATATTTGAATTCACAACTGTAATCTTCTTTTAGTGATTGTAATGGTTGGAAACTTGAATAAGTAGTTTTTATTTTCATATATATTTTTAGCAATTTAGTGGTTTATTTCTCTGCATAGTGATGTAGCCGATATAGACATTATTTTTTTTAATTAAAGTATCTAGGATGTGGGAACCCAGGGTTCTAGATCAGAATAGAGCCATTAGCAGTTAGGAATTCCATTGTGCCTTTCTTGGGATAAATGTGCTTGCTAGGAGCAGTCTCCAAATTTTGGGTATGTTCACAAAGGTGGTTCTTATAATAGTGTAAGCTAATGATTTAGATGCATAAACTTTAGCCGTCAGAACATTTATTGAAATTTCAATAATTTAGCTATTATTAAGAAACTAGAGGTTTTATTAATGGTTTTAGATGCAAGTCAAATCTGAATTTCTAATTTCATTTGCAATTCACAAGTCTGCTAGGTGCCCTTTTACGACATTTTGGTAGAATACACTACTTAATAAAACTTTTAGTGCCCTGTGTCCTGAATTGTTATATTAGCTATAAAGGATTTCAGAAAACCTAAAGTGGCTCCTCATGAGTTTATGAATGTTAAATGTGTTGGGACATAATAATTTGTGCTCCTCCACCAAATTGAAGTTGCTTGGTCGCTTCTCAGTTATTGCTGAAGTGGCATTGATGTCTATATGCTTTTCTATCTAGAAATCCATCCTTGGCTTTGCTTAGGCCCATTTTTTCTATGTATAATCTTTCTGTCTATCCAGTGATACTTATTCATTTCATTTGACTATAATTGATCTTTGTTTTTATTTATTTATGCTTGTTTATTTACTTATTTCCATATTCATTCAACTTTTCATCAGAGAACTGTTGTCAACCAACTAAAATCAGACATGGAGAAATTGCAGGAGGAAATCAAGGCCCATTTGGTCAGTAGTAATTATCTTGAACAATCAGTTTCTTGTGCATGCATCTATCTTGTACTTGTATGGATGTCTGTGCCTGTATGTGTAGACCAACTTGCTGTATTACTAGTTAGAGAACTTACAGTGCAAGATTAGGTACATTAAGATTCAATTTTTTTTTTAATAAATATAGTGGATTTAATATTGAAAGCTGTCATATAAAGGGTGCCTGTTGCTTACATTTATACTGAAAGATCCTGAAACCGCTGACGTTCAATCATCCTAATGGTGATAGCCATGATTACCTATCTGGCACTGTAGGTTTTTGAGTGCTGAAATGAGTTATGGTTTGGTTTCTTCTTAAGCCTTGGTTGAGCTAAGCATCACCCTTCAATGTTCAATGCAGTTAGCTTGGGTCCTGACTCCTTAACATGCTATGACCAATTTGATGGAGAATATATGTACCTGCTTTGATAGGATTCTTTGAGATGGAATTTAGAATTGTTAGGATTTTGAAATGAGCAAAGGAGAAAGCAACGCAAAAAAACATTCACATGCTTGTTCTAGGTTGTTTCATTCCAATAACAATTGCCCTGACTTTCGAACATAGAAGGAGAGAGAAAAAAGATAAAGAAAGGAGTTCTTGAACATAGAAGGAGAGAGAGTAGAAAAAAGGGGGTTGGGGTTTTGAGCTTGGTGACAAGGCTAAATGTGATTATTTTCTCTGGCATTCTGAACACAACCTTGGCATGCACAAACACACATGCATAAATATATCAATTTATGTAGAAGTTGATGAAAGTTAAAACGTTGCGAATAATTCAAGATATAGGATAGCCAAAGAAGTCTTGGAATTTGAAGTTTTGTAAAATACGACCCTGATCGTTATGAAAATGGAAGCAATTGAATCACGTAGACAGATTCTTTTAGAAAGCAAAATTTTTAACTGGTAAATAAGGGAGAATCAAGAAACACATTGAAATTTCAATATAAGATATTTATTGGGATGTATCACAAGTAATGTTTTAATTGTTTGCCATTATGTCGTCAGTTACATTTTGATTGTTATATGCCGTTGGTTTTGGCAGGTGGAACTTGAGTCTGTCAAAATGGAATATGCAAATGCTAAACTTGAGTGTAATGCTGCTGATGAACGTGGAAAGATTTTGGCTTCCGAGGTTATTGGTTTGGAAGAGAAGGTAGTGAATTTTTTTTTTTTGTGTGCTTGGTTCTTCACTTCTACTTCTTCATTGCCTTGGAAGATGACAGTTCCAGTCTGTCCGATTCCATCTTTTTCATATACTCTTTGTATGCTTCCTAGAATATGAGTTCAAATGTTGAAATGACATGATATTGGATCCTATTTATAATTGGACCATGTTAAATGTTCTTCTTTAACCCCAGTTGAAATGTTCAATTATTGTTTCTTACTTTCTTTCCCTTGTTGTTTAGTCTGAAATTAGATGATGCCATTTATCTCGGCATATGTATGAGGGCCATGTTTGTTCACTTCTGTTTGCTTTTGTGCTATGGTTGTATAAGATTCTGTTTGATCATATTTGTTTGCTAGTGTGAATACAATTGACAATTTGGTTGTGTTAATTTTTTTTTTTTACCTAGGTAAATAGTATGAGAACTTGTGGTTATCCTACATATTTAATTACTCTGGTTTAATTGATGAAATCCTTTAATGGTCCTTGAAGGAATGAGTGCGCTTATGGATGTATGAAACATGTAATAGAATAGAAGATTTTAGAAATATCAATTTAATTAACTGATATTTTTTTGGCACTCTCTTTCTTTTTCTGGTTGAATCCAAATAAAATTTAGTTGGACAGCAATAAGAGGGTATTTCATCCAGTCGTTTATATGATTTTCTTATTCTGGTATGATCACATTGACCCGAATTTACTGAATCTTCCACCTAGTGACTTGGTAGATGCTTTCATGGATATTCATTTCCTTTATATTTATGCTTATTACATCTCACTAATGTGCTATTATTTTGGAACACCAATCCCATTCATTAAATAAATGTCTAAAAAATGTTGTGCTAAAGAAGTGGCAGATGAATCAATTTGACCTGAAATTGCTCAACTTTTGCGAGGTCAAAATTTCTCTTGACCTGAAAAGGTAAAGCACAATTGTTTACGTGCATGCTTGAAATGTGCAATTGCTATGGCATTTTGGCATTGACTACTATCTTTCCATCTATTAAGTGATGTAACTAATTTATGTAGGCACTCAGACTGAGGTCTAATGAGTTAAAGCTGGAGAGGCAATTGGAGAACTCACACGCTGAAATGGCTTCATACAAGTATGCCTTTTCTTTTATTTGACTGAAAATGGAGATTTAATGTTGTGATGTACATCTTCAGATTAACTTGATTTTCTTGTTCTCTGACACCAGATTTAACTTAATAATCTAGACTAACTAATTGTTTTATCTTAAATAATAGCGACTAGCAAAGTGGAATTTCCTTTTTAATGTATTGCTCTTTATTTGTATCCCCTTTTGATTTGTTGATACTTAACTGTAATCCGGGATTATACTTCATTTGCTTATGATTTTTGTGATTGTGTTATGTTATGTTTAAGGACACGTAATGATACAAATGATAATGAATTTTGCAGAAAGAAAATTTCCACCCTAGAGAAAGATCGTCAGGATTTGCAATCAACAGTTGATGCTCTTCAAGAAGGTATTTATTTACACATGGATGGCGAAACCTGGAATTAGGACCTGGAACAAGAGGATGTAATATGCATGTGTGGGTGGGATGGGGAGCTCATGCGCGAGCAGTTTTTTTTTTTTTTGGGTTTGAATGAATATTGCTCACCCTTTCCACTCCCAATTTAAAATCTGTCCTTATAGTATATAATCTCTGATTTTCTTACAACCAGCTGGTCTTTTCATGACATTGCTTAAATTCTGATTAAAGCAGGTTGACTATAGGAGATCTGGTAAATAAACTAGTTGGTGGATTTTGATACAAAGTTGCTTCTTATTTGGATAGAGTCTGCTGCTTGTTTAAATACCAATGTATCTAATTATCTGAACTAAAATCTGCAAAACCATTTTATTTGGTTAAATGCCCTGATATATTTTCTTAGGGACATGTTTTCATAAGTGAGAAGATTAATTATTTAATAATTATTGTGCACTTTTTTGGTAACTCAATTCTCTTTTTTATGACACAGAGAAGAAACTATTGCAATCAAAGTTATGGAAAGCTTCAATTAAAGAAAATTCAATTGACGTTAGCAAGAGTCCTGGTAATAAAAAGGATATATCAACATCTACAGAAGATTTAGGTAATAAACTGTGCATAATCGGATTCTTGACATTGTACAGTAAATACAATTGCATATGTTGTTTAGGGAAAATTTTGAAAACCTGATTAGATAGCAGTCTAAACTTTTTGATTGCCTCTGAGTATTTTCCCCTCCTTTTCCTTTTTTTTTTTTTTTTTTTTTTTTTTAAGTTGTAAGTTCAATGAAAAGAATATTCTGGAATCAGGTCAAGATTGTGCCAGCCTCGGTCATAAGTTTGTGGGTATCACATTCCTTTGTGTGTGTGTCTAAAAATAGTTGTTGTTCTGTTGGCTTGGGGATGACTTTCATGCATGTGATTATCATGAAATGCATTGACATACTGAGCATGTTCTTTATTGAAGACATTTGCATTGTGGGATAGCTAAAGTGCATAGTGACTTAATGGGAGTGGGTGGGGTTTCTCAGTCTTGCTATATTGTGGAATTAAATTTTTTTATTCTTGCCCTTTTGAGTGTGAGAGTTGAGTTTGGTTGGCCAAAGTTGACATTTTTATTGTGATCTCTAGTGAAGCTGAAGTTTCAGATTAAGGGTAATTCCTGATTACAATGGTACCACTGGAGCGGATTATATTTGTGACTTGTTCTTTAAAATTTTCTTACTTCATTTTGCAGTCATGGTTTCTTATTCTGATTCAAATGCAGAAGCCATCCCTGGCACTTCCAATCAGGAAACTCATGATACTACTATTATTGGAAGTGATGCTCGTGATTTTCCTATGCTAACTGAAAGTGGGCAATCAGATCTTGAAGTTTCATCTGTGTATATTCCTTCAGATCAGATGAGGATGATTGAAAACATCAGTACCCTCATTTCTGAGGTATAGTCTTCAGATGTTGTTTCTTGAAATTCCATGCTTCTTGTCCTTCCATAAAATTTTTCCCTCTATTTGCTCCTTTTCTTTATTATTTTTTCCTAATTGCTGAAGTGTCTGAAGTAGACAACAAATATTTATGGTTAGAAATGATTTTTTGTATGGTGCAGTTAGCGTTGGAAAAGGAAGAGTTGATACAAGCTTTGGCATCTGAGTCATCTCAATGTTCCAGGCTTAAGGTAATTTTTAGGCTGAAATGACCTTATGCAATGGAGTTAACTATTGTGTGTCAAGTTGGTCATTGGTAAAATATCTTTGTAATATATAGATGGAATATGTTGAACTTTATTGGTGCTACTAGCATAAAATCAAAGATATTTGACCATATGTCTGAAGAGGTTGGTGAGATTGCCAAATCTGGGGTGAACCTTTTTTTTTTTTTCCATGTTTGAATGATCAGTGTTTCTTTTTGTTCATCAAGTTTGGTTATGGAAATAACATGGCTTTTCTTTTTTGATAATGAAGGATTTAAATAATGAGTTATCACGTAAACTTGAGGCTCAAACTCAAAGATTAGAGCTTTTGACAGCACAAAGTATGGCAAATGAGAATGCCCCATCAAAGTTACCTGATTCTCGTCCCACACAGGAGAATATTACATATGCAGATGAGGGTGATGAGGTACGATAACTAACACAGCCGTTATATACTATCTTAGTAGTTTCTAGAATTACTAGTGTCACTATGGATAGAAATATGGCCAAGTTATATCATGCCAAATGATGTGATTATTTGGGCCCCAAATTAAACACGTCCCACACCATCCAGGCTGTCCTATGGCCAACACAAATACATATTCTAGAAAATAAAAGTATTTAGGATTTTGTACATCCAAGCGTTGATTGCTGACGAGTACGTGTGCTCATTTCTTCAAATAGGTCGTTGAGAGGGTTTTGGGTTGGATAATGAAGCTCTTTCCTGGAGGGCCATCGAGACGAAGAACCAGCAAACTTCTTTGATGCATTTATCAGGGATTTTGCTCATCAAATAGAGATGATGCTCGGTTCTGCATTAATTTCTTCGTATCTCCCTTTGTTTCGGCAATGCAACGGAGGTCACAATCTGTATAATTTGAGTTAATTATACCATCCATTTTTTTGTAAGAGATGAAAAATGAGTGTTTTTAAGAGGCCTTCCCATTGATTTGCAAATCCAGTTGTCATGTTTTGATAGATGACAATAAGAGTCCCTTGTTGCTGTAATTGCTTTATGTTTGAACAAAACAAATTTAGTGGGATCTGTTTGGCTATGGAAAGGAAAGAAGGCATTGATATATAGACAAAACATAAGAAACTCTAGTGTGCATTTATTTTTCTTTTAATTTTTTTTCCATATATTTGTTGTATTCATGATCAATTCCACGAAATTTAATTCAATTTCCTTGATGCACAAAGCAAACCAAGGATCATTAAACTGGGGATTATTGTTTATTTATTTTTTAGTATGGATCAGCTACAAGAACGTTAAATTCTTGGCTACTTGAAACAATTCAAGAAGTTTCACTTAAAAGTTTAATTGAACTGTTTTGGGAATTATTTTTAAAAGATTTTTATATACCTTTTTTTTTATTTGTTTTGGGTTAGAGAATCTATCACTTGAGATATTCAATGAAGGTTATTGTAAAATTAGAGCAAATTTTGTCTTTAATTTGCATGGATAACAACAATTAATCTTTGACTTGGTTTTAGATTAAACTTAAAATGGTTAGCAAACATTATTTAAGTTGAGATTTATAGTCACTCCAAAGTTTTCGAACATAAAGCAATATATTTACTTAACTTAGAATTTATTCTATGTATTATCAAATCTTTAAGTTAAATTTAAAAAAAGAATAATCAATATTTAAAAATATTTATGGTACATTTAGATAGTTATTTGAGATGATTGAGTATTTTAATTAGACATTATGTTTATTTTTTTAATTATTTTTTATTTAAAAAAATTCAATTTTATCTATATTTTAATACACATCTATTTAAATGAATTAATATAGAAATAGATTTAATTTGTATTCTTGGTATATTAAAATTCAAATATTCATTCATTTTGAATGAATTTCTATTAAATAGTGCTTTAAAATTATACTAAAACAAATATTTTAAGCATTAATATAAGTTTATAATCCTTTATCACAAGCAATATTGTCACATGGAAATATTAAATAGTCCTTTAAAATTGTCGCATCGTCATAATTTTTTACATTCGGAAAACGGCGTCACTCCTTTTTCGTTCAGCGCCAAGCAAAAAAGCATTATGCTTGAGCCACAAATCCATACCCATGTATTTGTGGTGCACAGCGCAGCACAGCCCAAGCTCTCTCTTCCAATTATCTCCTCTTTCTCTGCATAATGAGTTCTACAATTTGCAAGCTCTCACTTCCCATAATTTCTTCATCATCTTCTCCTTCTAAAGGTACCCAATAATGATCTCTGTGTGTGCATGTATTTGTAAACTGTGCACTCTCTTAATTAGCTAATGAGCTATGTGGTTGTTGTTTTCATTTTCTGTGTAACAGATGCCAACAATTCCAGTTCCTCAAACAAGTCAGTGAAGCTAAGAGATGACTGGAGGCAACGCTCTAGACCCATTCCACCTGGTGGCACATATCCTGCAAAGGACCATTGCAGGTGATTCTCTTGCCCTATATTTGACTTACCAAGCTTATCAATCTTGTTCTTGTTTTGTTTAATTTATATACTTATCTTGGGGGCAGTCGATGTGGGTTGTGTGATACATATTACATTGCTCATGTGAAGAATGCTTGTGCCTTTCTTGGAGATGGAATGTCTAAAATTGAAGTAAGTTTTTTGTTATTTTTGTTTGGATTTTTTTTCCCTTTTGGTATATGCAATATCAAGTCCAATTTTAAGAGTTTAGGGTTTTCATGAGAAAATCTTTTTATATTGGTTTGAATTCTTTTTTTGTTATTTGTAAATGTTTATAAAGTGGATTTTTTATCTGTTTTTATCGTAAAACAATTGTCCCTAAACGTAGGGGCGGAACTAGACTCCAAGGATTAGGGGACTAAAATATTTATGGACAAAAAAAATTCAAATTTTTAAGATTAATATAAAATTTTTTAAAATTTTTAGTATTATTATTATATTGTAAAATATTTATTTATATATAAATATAACAATACATTGATAACAAATAAAATTTTAAAATTTAGGGCAATTTATATATATTTTAAGAAAAAATAATGAGATATATATGTAATAGATAAAATTTGAAGAGGTTAAAAAATAAGTAACCTAAAATGAAAATTTTAAAAATTTAAGGGGCCAATATGATATATTATAGACATAAAAAATAATTTTAAAAATTTGAGGGGACTAATATAATATTTTAAAATTTTGCCAATATGATATATTTTAAAAATATATTAAAAATTATTTTTGCAACACACCCCCACAACAACAACCACCCCCCCGCCCCCCCCAACCAACAGCTATATGGTGAATCCGGCCTTGCCTAAATGTTCAATGAATAATTGTCTTATTCAGGTTATGGAACCTGTTGTCCATGGTAGAGGAAGACAAAAGGATTCTTTGGATGAGATGTACTTAGGGGTCCATGAAGAGTTGTTGTATGCTCGTAAACTGAAGCCTGTAGAAGGTATGCCTTTCTAGTTTCTAAGATGCTAAATCTTTTATTTTCTCCTTTACTAAATTACTTATGCTTAATACTGGTTTACATTTGTAAATTGTAGTTATTCCTTGGATTTTCTTGAATAATTCAATGAAACTATCAAAATGTTCTCTATTAAATAGTAATTTAATGCTTTTTCACATGGTTTCAAATCTTGATTCCTTGCTGTAATTTTCAATATATGTTAATTTCATTTGAATATTTGAATGGGATGAAACTTTGAGAGAACTTCTGTTTATTTTCATAAAGCTGCCAGCATGATTATTTTAGTCATGGAAGGTCTGCAAGTGATTTTTAATATGGTATATTTCATATTAGTGTACCTTATCTGAGTTTTTAGAATGTTACTTAGTCTCTAAATTCAATAATCCTTCTTTTCATTTTCCTAGACATATTATTCAAACCAAATACTTCAAGCTATACCTTTGCACTTTAATTTGCCTATTGCTTGGACTACTTCTGAGTTCTGACAACTAATTGGATACCTTATATAATTTCTAAAACAAATGATGATTGTAGCATTGATGCATGATTTTGTTTCATCTGTATGTAACTTTTTGGATGGTAGGAGCTCAATGGACAGGAATAGTGACTACTATTGCAATTGAGATGCTGAAAACTGGCATGGTTGAGGCTGTTATATGTGTACAGAGGTGGGTCTACAAGTTTATTTTAAAGAGAAAAACATAGCTGATCACATTGACTTCTTAGAGCTATTGTTGATTGCTTAGTTTATAAACCTTTTCTGATCCCTTCGTTTTCTCCTTTTTGATGGGACAGTGATCCAGAGGACAGACTCTCCCCAAGACCTGTGTTAGCCAGGTTTATGATTATATCTAATTTGGAGCATGGGTTTCTATAATTTTGAGTGATTATATTCATTTATTTGTTTAAAAGGGTTACTCATTTTTCCTGAAGATTTCTTCCCCCTTATTTTGTAATAGGACACCAGAAGAAGTTTTAGCTGCTAAAGGTGTCAAGCCAACATTATCTCCTAATCTAAATACCCTTGCTTTGGTTGAGGTACTTAGCATCTATGCTTATAACTGATTCATTCTACAGTTTATTTTACTCTCTCTCTCTCTCTCTCTCAAAGGAGATCTCCTTACCCTTCATCCAATATTTCCCTCCATTTCCTACTGAGAGCTTTATGTTCTGCATCCATTGCCCTTATATAGAATTTTCTCAAGCGTACTGAGTTCCAACTGAGCCAATCCCGCTCTTTTTATCTTTTCCTATCCAATGTTCATATATTTTAAAAAGAAAAAGATATTCAATTTTCTATGTTAAGCGTTCAGTTCATAGTCAGCCACAATGAGTTTAAATCTATTTTTAAGAAGTTACAATGAGAAGCCTACATTTGTACACATTAACTTGGAAAATTTTCCTTTATGGTGGAACTAGTACTGTAGGAAAATTACCCTGGGAAAGTTAAGTTAATTTAATGATGCTTTGGCTAGACTAGGTATTGCACATATTTGAAGATGTTTGTGACTGGAAGAACACACTAAAAGTCTTGTTAGTAAAAATAAAAATAAAAATAATTAAATCAATGATATTAGTACATAAAAGTCAAGAAATATTTCATAATTGTTGCTCTTTATATGTGTAGTGATGGTTGTTGTGTTTATATTAGCTTCCTGGTTAATATAAAATTCTCTCCAATTCCAAATATCACATCAAATTTTTAGCAAGGTAAATTGTTATTTCTCTCATAAAACAGGCTGCAGGTGTGAAGCGTCTTCTTTTTTGTGGTGTTGGTTGCCAAGTGCAAGGTATAATTGACATTGTCCTCTGGAAATTTTTTTGTTTTTTTTTTTATTTTCTTTTTTGTGACTTGTACTATTGTAATGCAGATTGATTTCTTAAACTGCAGCATTAAGATCTATAGAGCACCATTTGAGTTTGGAGAAGCTTTATGTATTGGGCACCAATTGTGGTAATCAGATGCTTTATATTCTGTTTGTTCTTTGAATGTGCAAAATTTGCAATAGGCTGGCTTTTGAGTTGAAAAACTATATCAAATATTGAAGGAAAGAACTAGGCATGTCAAAGATGACCCCAAAATCACGTTGGATTCTGCTTAAATAGTTGTCAACTTAACATGTGGCTATATAAGCATTCTGTCAGAAGGATACCTGATTAAATTAAGAAATGGTTACATTGAGAAAGGGCCCCTACCTGTGCAGTTTGCCCCAGGATATTAGCAAAACTTAAATTTCTAGTAGTGGATGAGAAATGCAGGCCTATATCTAGTTATTTATTATTTATTTGCCAGAATTTAAACCATTACTAACTTCAATTTTAACAGTTGATAATGGAACTCGAGAAGGGCTAGATAAGTTTCTAAAGGCTGCAAGTGATGAACCAGAAACAGTTCTTCATTATGAGTTTATGCAAGATTACAAGGTTTGTGCTGATTAATCCTTCGTCTTGGACACTGTTATTCTACTTTTATATTTCTATGACCACTGATCTTTATGATGTTATTGCAAACTTATCCAAAAAGAACAGAGTATAAACATAAGTAAGAGATTATTTCTTTGTTTGTGGAAGTGACTAGCATATGATGAGGCACCAGGTAGCTTATGTCTGAAGATAATTTCATCATTATACCCCATAATGTTCATGATGATATCCTGTTATCATTGTTTCTATTTTTCCAAGCTAAAAGAGTAAACAGGAACAAAACGTTGGGAGAGTGGATTTTTTTCTTGTTTACAACACTTCTGTTACGTTTGTGTTATATGTAAAAAGATTAGCATTTTGTTGCACTGACAGGTCCACTTGAAGCACTTGGATGGTCGCATTGAAGAGGTAACCCTTTCCCTTGGTTTTGAGCTTGGTCCAGGTTTTATAATTTTTGCTGCTTCATCTCTTTTCCAATCTTAACTAAAGCAGGTTCCTTATTTCTGTCTACCAGCAAATGATTTAGTTGATGTTATTGCTCCATCTTGCTATAGGTAATTCTTTGTTATTTCTTGGAGCGTTATTTACTTTGAATAATCTAATTACAATATTTCTCATTGCTAGATAATGTTATGTGCAAGTCGATGAAACCAATTTACTTTGACATTGCTAATGTTATCTTAAATGAAGATCACCAAACAACTGACAACTTGTCTCATTGCTAGAGAATGTTATGTGCAAGTTGATGGAAACAATATATTTTGACATTGCTAATGTTATCTTAAATTAAGATCACCAAACAACTGACAACTTGTCCCATTGTCTTTTTACATGTAGAATGCATTTAGAAGTTGAACTTTTGGACTTCATTGTAGAAAAATAAAAAGTTTGGCATCTGATATTCTAACTGCTCAAAGTTTTGTTTGTGTTCTGCAGTTGTTTTGACTACACAAATGCTTTAGCGGTGAGCTTCTATCAACTTAATCGAATAAACATTTCATCTTGTGTGATTTGGTTAAAATCTTAAGTTACTGTTTATTTCCAATACCTTAATCCATTTCTACTTCCCCCTAACTGGAATCAGCAGTTCCACTTGTTGACTGGGAGGAATGAAGAGCACTGGGTTTTTTATTTTTTAATTCTAATTTTATATTTTTTAAAAAATAAACAAAACAAAATAACATACAAAGTTTTAGTCTTGGTGTACTAATAGTTAGAATTTGAAAAAATATTATAATTTTTTTTTTTTTAAAATTTTTCAGTTTGGAACCAGGACTGAACCGATTGAACCCAGTTTTGGTACTAGTTTGTTACTGTGAGCCCATGGGCCAGTTCTGGTTCTAGCCGTCCTTCCACTCTCTCTCTTTTTAACAGTGCTACAATTAGTAACTTGCACATTTAGAATTAAATTGCATGAATTTGGTTTTGGTTTTATTGGATGTGAGCAACTGTCTTGCCACACATATTACTTGCAAGAACTCAGAGAACTGATAAGGATTTTTTTTCCTGCTGACATGACCTTATTTTGCTTAATGGTTTCAGGATCTGGTGGTTGGGTACATGGGTGTGCCAAAATATCCTGGAATCAGCATGACACAGCATCCACAGTATGTAACAGTCAGGTAGTATGATGTCAAAAATATCCTGGCGGCTTCTAGAATTAATTATGTTTTATCATTTGCCAATGTTTTCATGAGATCAATTGAGTCTTTTTCCCATTTGTTTCAATGGTCCAATTTGTAGGAATGAACAAGGGAGAGAAATGCTGGGTTTGGTAAAAGATCTTTTGGAGATCACTCCAGCAACTAGTAGAGTAAGACCCTAGGCTACATCCTGTTTTGGATTCTTTATTTCTTTTTGAAAATTCCGACTTAAAATGCATATATGTTATTTCAGGGTGACCGGAGACCATTTGTTATGGAGACTGTCAAGGCAGATGACAATGCAAAGTTGGGTATGTACAAGTTCTCATTATTTTGTGAGAATCTCTCCAACCCATCTAATTCTGAGCATGAGTTTTGAGCTCTTCAAATGGAGATGGAGTGGCAAAGTCCACTATGAGGATCATACCTAATGCGCATGAGTCTCGCTTTTTCAGAAAAATGTCTAGCATCTAATTCTCCGTTGTTTTTCTCAGGGAAGGGTCCTTCTCAACCTGCCCCAAAGTTCATCGGAAATATTATAGCTTTTCTACTGGACTTGGTAAGAATTTTTTTTTTAATGATGCATTTAAAGATAAAGCAACTGAGATAAGGGTTTTTATTCTGACTTGGCCTTTTGGAATCAGATTGGACCAAAAGGTCTTGAATTTGCCCGTTATTCGCTAGACTACCATACCATCAGGAACTATTTGTACACTAACCGCACCTGGGGAAAAGAAAGGTATACTTCATTGACTTGTGAATCTCGGGATATTGCATTTGGATTACTCTTGATATTTGTAACTTATAACATATGCAGAGCTGACAAGCACACACCTTCATATGCCAAGAAAATTGTGGAATTCTACAACCAGAATGGTCAAATTGATCAGATGCTACAGAATAATAAATGATTATGAGACTGTGCCATATATGTGGAAATTTTGAATATGTATAAATTTCTGAGTGATAACATTATAGTCCTTGTAAATTAATGTGGCTTGAAAATTTAAATTTTTCTGGTCCCATTGTTTAGATATGTGTTTGGTCATTGCACAAATCTAAAAGTCTTGTGACAATTAACTTGCACCATGAAATTTCCACCTTATTTGTGCGCCAATTTAGATGGTAGGTAAGTTGAGAACTCGGGATCGGATTGTGTGACAATCAACCAATTATCTTAATCTATTATCCTGCTGAATGTTGCATAATTTTCTAGGGTAAAAATTTGATGTTGAACTATAACATTGTTTTCACTCATAATTGTCTTTATTTAATGGTGTAATAATACAGGGGTCATTCAAATTACTTGTTTTCGAATAAAGAACATATAAAATCAGGTGACTTCTTATTAAGAAAGATTTCTTGTTAAGTAGAAGCTATTTCGCTATGCAGAATACTACTATTCCATTATGTTTGTTATGTTAAAATCACTAAGTTCTACTTCATTCTTTATTTTATAGGTAAATATGACTAGTCCTTTTATTTTGGAGATTTGAATGTCACATTTTAAGAAATTGTAGAAAAGAGGGAGAGAATACTCAGACTCTCACCAAACAGATTTCAAGACACTGATGCAACATTCAATTTACAATCATAAATGTTTATGATATTTCACATTTTTTTTTCCTCCCGTCGAAACAAAGGCATAGTTCCTTAAGACAGTATCTAATCATTAAAAAATAACGCTTTATTTTTAAAGTAAAAAATATACATATATATGTTATGGGATCGTAGTGGCTACCCCTGTCCTGTTTCACCATTTGTTGCCAAAAATTTGAATAGACAATGGGGCTTTTAGTACTCTGTCTACCAGGTGCCCACCACTGTGTCTCTGCCATTCTAGGATTCTCCTGCCAGAACTTCAGTACGAGTTAATGATGTTCGATTGGTTGCAGGGCCAGTGCATTTGGATGGGATAGGTTTGCTAGCTTGTAAATCAACCGCTAGAGATGATAAACTGTGAACTTTTAGAGTATCCGTTAACTAGTATTTGTCTGATCTTTATGTATTAATAATGATATAAATGCACAATGAAGTGGTGAAAGCTTGTTTAGTTTTTTTGTTATGCTAATCAAAATTGTCTGTGTTCACTCGTGAAAATTATCCGATAGTCCTGTGAGCATGCTTCCTATCTTACATTGATACGGCCCCATGTCAGAGCCGGACACGTGGGGTCCAGTGTTTGTGATAAGATCGGACCATTAGTTTTTTTTTTTTTTCCTTGTAACGAAATTCAAATATCCTAATGAATGTGTCCGTCTTTCCTCTGTGTTTTTACTGGGAATTTCCTATATGAACTACTGACAGCTAATTGAACCAAAGAGTATGTTTCTCATGCTTGCTTGGTTTGTATGGTCACTGAATTATTTTTTTTCCTTTAAAAATGAAAGCTTAAATTATTTACAATGGTTAGTGAGCTAAACAAAATGAAGTACCAGCTCTTTATTAGCCTTTTCAGCTGTCTTTCTGGACCACATTATGAATCAAACAAACTCACAGCTGTTTGTTAGACTACCAAAAATAAATCCTTTGTTTCAACTGTCCATCCAATTCTGGAGTTGAAATTCGTGAGCTTGACTTGGCTCAAGTTGATAATCTAATGTTCTACTTTTTAAGACTTGCTTAGATTTCAATGTACCAACAGTTATCTTTTAACAAGATATGGTTATGGTTATGGTGGACTTTTCTTTCTTGAACTGTATGAATCTAATTTATGTTAGCACCTATTTAACTTATCTAAGTTTACTGACTAGTTAGTTGTGCTCTGTTTACAGTAGTAATTTCTTTTTGTGCATGTTTACTGAGGCATGAACATTCACCTAGACATATATCTTACAAGGCAAGGATGATGTGATTGTCTGTAGAGTACAATTATAATAATAGTAACAGGCAACAAAGTAGATGACAAGCCTCTTTTGATAACTCTAAGCACACGCACACCCGCTCATACACACATGAGCATATATTACCTACATTTTACATAAGATTCGAAGTTACAATGCAAAAACAATTTACAATGGTGAATATATATAAATTATATACGTTGAATGACAAGATTCAGAACAAGTAGGAATGGGCTTTTGAAGTGGAACTAAGAAGAGAGATATAAGCGGCCACCATCCCATGTGTTTTGTCATTTCTTGGTAACTGTGATGTCTAAGTAGGAGGTTGCAAGACTGTGAAATTCTTGTGCAATTGGACACAAGTACAGTTGTAGTTTAATGGTGTTTTCTGTAGAGAGTAATGCAATTCCAAACTGTCAAATCTTTACTCCTTTTGCTTAAAAACAAGTTGACAGAAGAGAGGTGAAGATAGAATTTGCTACTCAAGTTGACCTGAATATATATATATAAATTATATATTTTTATGAATATTTTTTTTTCTGAGTTTGTGGTGGTGCTTGAAATTTTAGAACTAATTGAGTTAGTTTTGTGCATGTGAATCAATAGCATGGGTACTCATATGGGTTGTCTTCTTCACTTTCACTCACTATTTCTTTTTTGTTAAAAAAATGTAAGGCCTTTTACTTTTAAATGTTGAAGAGAGACTATTTCTAGCTGAACCAGAGCAGAAAGGGCAAAAAGTTGCATAAACAAGTAGCAAATCTTTGGCTGCATATGGCTGGGTGGTGCAGCTTTGTAGTGGTAGGCTTTCTATTGCATGCTTAATTATATATGGATGTTATTATTTCTCTCTCCATATATAATATATTGAAAATGTAAATAATAGAAGATAGTGGTTCTAGTTCTAGTGGTGGTGATAGTAGTAGATGTATATGAATTATATATAACATTTTCTAGCAAGTTCATAGAAAATCTTTTAGTGATTCCCAGCTCAGAACTCCTTTCGTTAGGTATCATTTAAAAGAAATGGAGCTGAAGTTTGAAGTGATGTTACTTTAGAGATTGGAAATTTGAGAACCCTAAAATAAAAAGAGGAGGCAGTGAGTGAAAGGTGTTTGAATACACTATTAGTAAAAAATTTTGAGTCTTTGGAGGCTAGGTAGCAGGTGCATCTAGTTCTATTATAGAAAATTACAACTAGAAAGTAGATGATTTTATTTTACTCCAATTTTCAGAATTTATCCATAAAATGTTTCTCCTTAATAATAATTTTTTTTTAAAAGAAAATATTGAGCCAACACAAAGAATTAAAGGATAATGCTTGATGTGGTAAGTTGTTGTAATAACTGAATAATTTCATTAATTTTGTAAAGATATTTTAATAAATTAATTGTAAAGAATTAAATGAATAAATAATGACACTGAATGAAATTTATCAATACTTTTAAATATTGTGGTGAAAAAAATATTATATGATTTTAAGATTTTATAAATATTAAAAAATATCGCTTAAAATTATTTAAAATAAAAATAAAAAATTTATATGACCAATCTCAAATAATTTTAGAATTAAGATTAAGTTGAGTATTTTAAAATATAATTATAAAAGTGAATGAAGAAAATAAAAATACACATTCAAAATATAAAAAAGGTATTATTTTAATTACCTATATTTTGCATTGCAAAGACTCATGCTGTCTCACAGTGGGTCTCTAATCCATGTGCAAGGCACCCAGAAAAGATCTCTAAACCTAATCTTCTGCTCTTGAAGGAAAAAAGAAAATCTTTTTATATAGAAAAACTAGTCAGGGTCAGGATCATCATGAAAAGATTTGTGATATTGGACCTGGGGTCCACAATATTTACTGGGCCACATAGGTGGACCAACACAGGAGCCCATCAGTTGTATTAATTACTGGGTAGACCATAAAAAATAAGAGTATTCCTTTTCAATTGACTTGGATAATTAAATGGTGATACAAAGTACATTTAAACCAGAAAAAAAAAATTAATAAAATAGAAAAAAAATTACACATAAATACACAGTGATAAGCCTCATCTTCCCTTAAAAAAAAAAAATCCCAATTATTTGAATTCTTGGGTTTTCTTCAGGAGAGGGCTATTTGTTGCTGCTGCTGCTGTGTGGTGTGTTAATTTTCTTGTATTCTACATTATTATTATTATTATTTCTTCATGAAACTGATCCTATTTTTTGATTGATCAGTCACTGAATAATACCAATTGAAAGACAGAAAAAAGAAATAATTTATTGGGATCAGAAATGTGAAATGCATCTTCTATGGCGAGCAGCAATAGTTTTCTTTTTTTGCTTTGTTTCTTCTTTCCAGCTCTTGGTTATGTCAAGTGCTACACTAATTGCATCTAGAGATGCTCCTGATAAACCTCTCCTTGTAAACCCAACTGCATATAGCCCAGCCTTTCCTTTCCACCCATTTGGAAACGGGTTTTTGGGAATTCCATTTTCTGAAAAAAATTCATTTTCCTGTAAAACCACAAATTCAATTAAATTAGCCCATTTACATGTTTTTTATATGCAAATAATTATACTGATAATCCAACTCAACAAAACTAAATTCAACTGCTAATAACTAATAATAATTTTAATAAACACTTATAACAATCATCCTTTATCAGCCACCTAACAGCTAAACCTATTACTGTTTTTAAAGTATGCTACTAAATTTCAACTGGTAACTTCACTGTTTTATAAATGATGTTAATACTATTATGTCAAAACTCATAACTCATTGAATAATTTTAATTTAGTATAGTTGGATTGGATGGACTGAATCCAACTATCCGAGAGGTATAATAGGTGAGCAACCCAACCTCCCTAAAGGATTAAAAAATATATTCAACAGCAGAAATTTACAGGGTATAAGATTTTTTTTATATTTCTACAAGTGAATGAGACAAAAAAAAAAATGGACGATCAAACGAAGCTAACAATCTGACTACAGTTCCATTATTTCTAAGACTAAAACATAGAAGTCATAATCAGTAAGAAAAAAAAAAGTGATGATAATAAAGACAGAACCTAAACCAATCCTAACTTCCGTAACTGTCATATGACATGAATCCTAAGAATAGAAAAATAAAAATAAACCATTTAATTCCTTACCCTGAGCCATGAAGGAACATTGCTGCGATACCCAGTTGCAAGAATTACAGAATCAATCTCAAACTTTTTACCATTAACAAGCTCTACTCTGCCATTAAAGAACCTCTTGATTCCAGGGACAATCTTAATTTTACCAGATCTTATTTTTTTTAGAGCACCAATGTCTAGTACTGGAGTCTTCCCTTGAGAGTTCTTGAGCTGTAAAGGTCCTAAACTTGGCCTTTTCAGCCCATATTTTTCAAGATTTCCAAGAATTAGACAGGCAAGAACTAAAAGTATCTTATCTACCAGCCAGAGTGGCAACCATTTCATCATTGTCACAGCTAATTCAAATGTTGATTTTCCAAATACTTCTCTGGGCAATACATGAACCTGCAGAGTAAAACAGAAATTAAAATACCCTTTTTATGTTTGAACTTTTAAAAGGATTGAAATAGTATAGGAGTTATCTCCAGAGCTGCGAGGGAGATTGCAAGTTCCTATTCCAAATAGAAAATAAGTATTGGAATAGTAGAATTCTTAAAGAAATTATTGTTGCTTACCGAGCTTCGAACCACCATTGATGGGCTTGCTTTGTGGTTACAAAGATCAAGAGATACTTCCATGCCTGAATTGCCACATCCAACAACTAGTACACGCTTTCCGTGATAACTTTCGCCAGATTTGTAGTCACAAGCATGCATAACATTGCCACCAAACTCTTGTAAACCTTCAAATTCTGGCACTACCTTCTCAGCATTTTCGCCCGTGGCCACTACAAGCCACCGGCAAATGTATTCAACTTCAGTAGGAACAGAATTGATTGTTATAGAAATAGTTTTGACTCGCCACAATCCAAAAGTCTCATCATACTTAGCCGACTGCACTGTCTCGTTGAAATGTGGCATTAAATCAAAATGCTTTGCATAAGATTCAAGATAACTGATAAATTGGTATTTGGTTGGGTATTCAGGAAAGTCCTCTGGAAATGGAAAGTTGGGTAATTGACAGAATTGTTTAGGTAGGTGAAGCTTGAGGCGATCATATGTTCTGTTTTGCCAAAGAGAGGCAATGCAGTTAGCTCTTTCAAGAATAATGAAAGGAACGCCTTGTTTTTTAAGGCTAGCACCAACAGCTAAACCAGAAGGACCAGCCCCAACTATGACAGGACCATTCACCCATATGCATCTTCGAGAAAGAATGTCCTCTTGACTGGAAGACTGAAACATGGTTGGTATATTAAGACAAGTAGTATTATACATTAAAAAGTGAATAATATATATGTTTGGCTTTTTTAGACGAAGTAATTAAAAGGGGGAGTGAAGGGAAAGAGCAATTTTGGTTTGAGAAATGATAGAGATTGTTTCCCAAATGAAGAAACTGTGTTTATTTTTGTGAAGAAATGAAAGATGTGGAAAGGACAAAGAGGAATGGACAGTAAAGAAAAAAATGAAATTTGTTTGAATTGATGTGTGTGAAGGGGGAAAGAGGGGATGGAGGGGGTTAAATAGAGAAAATGATGCTTGAGGGTCTTTCTCAAATGATAAGTCTGTTGCCGCCTTCTGTTCTTTAATGTTTTTTTATATTGTTTTGTCGATATATTTAATTATGTATGCATCTATTATTTTAATAGAGTCATTCAGAACCCCTTCTTAGGTAGACTTGGGGGAGAAATTTTGTGTTTACATAGACAAGTAATGTAACCTTCATTTACAAATTTTTACCTTTACTTTTTCACTTTTCTATTTGTTTGTCTTTCCATACATATTGGAATAGTAGCCTTAAGTTGATCTTTTAAATTCTAATACAATTCAAACATTCTGAATTGTGTTATATGTCTAGTTTTAATTGTCACTTTACATTAATATCTTGAATTCTAATTCATTATTCATGGAAGAAAAGTAGTAATTAATGAAATATGATAAGAGTTTATGAACCGAGAAAATATATATTTGAAAGAGTTTTATTTCTTTTATAAGTCCCCCTTCATTTGAAGATAAATTAATTAGATTAGTAGATTTGAATATTATATCGTCGTATAAAAAATAATAATGAAATATGATGATTTTAAAAATATAATTTATTTTTAAATTAAATCTTTATTCAATTTATCATGTCAATTATTGTCATATTGAACCGAGAAATAGCAATTTCAGTCTTGTGAGAAAATAATAATGACAAAGATCTAACTTATTGGTTATAACTAATGTGTTTGGTTTTAGGGTATGGACTATGTTAGTCTTTTAAGAACTAATTTAATTAGATGGGAATCGATGGTTTCAATAATCAACTATGGTCTGCACCTAGAAGCCTTTGGTTTGTGTAAAATAAAAACCATGTTCTGCCCATTGTACAAATTCCTTTTCTTGAAATAAACATGTGTTTGGTTGAACCAAAGAAAGTGATTCAGATTCCATTGGAGCAGCTGTTCTAGTTTAATTCATCCAGAAAATCATTGTTGAACTCAACAAATTATTAATTAATGCAGAGTAATGTAAGCTTGATTAAATTTTAATCTGAAATCAATTTTAGATCAACTGTAAATATTCAAAAGATCTAAAAAACAATGCCGGTATATAAAATTTTGCCCTTCCAATAATGCATATGCTCCTATGGTAGGAGCCATGTGTGGGGTTCAAAGTTGCTTATATATTCCAATTTCTGTGAGCGTGAGCTCCACCAACAAAAATCTATACTATATACAGATACTTATCCAAGGCATTATCATGAAAAATAGCCTAATTAGTGATGATTTCCTATTTAGGCAAATGTAATTAATATCATTGAATTTCAAGTTGGAATTTTATATACATGCTTTGTTGATGAACACAACCAATATTGGCTAGTTGCATTATGAGCACATGAAATTTCTTCTAGTGCTATTTTTAAAGACCTTTAAGTACCAAAAATTTAATCATTAAAGAAACCTAATTAACTACTTTAAACAAAACCGTTAATTAAAATTTCCAATTGCTAACCATTAACTATATTTTTTTATACATCAGAGATTCTTAAAGGAGGAAATTGCTATGGTCTGAATCTTTAATCTACTGTACTATATATTACGATACAAACATTCGATCCAATGGTAATTATAATTTAAATTACCTACTAATATATAGTAGTGACAAAAATTACTTATACAAAATAATTATAAAGATTAATTATTATTTAATCTCTAAGATGTATTGAAATTAATGAAATGATTATTATATTTTGAGAAACTCACTATTTAATTTTTATCTTTTGATTTCGTTTTTTCATTTAATTTTTTTACAAATTTTTTTTTAAAAAATTAAAATTAAAAATAAAAACAAAATAACTTTTAATACATAAAATACCCTTTTTTTTATTTTCTATTAGATCATGAGCATTATCCTAAAATAAAACTCATAATTTATCTCTCTCATTCTTTCTACATATAAACTCATAACTATAAAAAAAAATTCATATAAAAATCAGGTTAAAAAAATTCCTCTTAAAGAATCGGAAATTTAAAAGTTAATTACTATTTAATCCCTGAATTTTATCGAAATTAATGAAATGATTTTACTATTTAATCTCTGAATTTTATCGAAATTAATAAAATGATTTTTATTTTGATGTGACTAATTTGAAAAATTTAATGACAAGTGAATGACATTTTAATTATTTTATTGGTATTTAACGATAAAAATAAACGAAATGACTAATCCGTTTATGGAATCAAAAAATAAATATTAAATAGTAAGTTTTTCAAAATGTATGAATTATTTTGTTAATTTTGATAAATCTTAGTGATTAAATAATAATTAATTCTAATTATAATGTGCTTTTAATATTTACATATACAACCCAAATTTAATTAGATTGTTTTGCTAATGCTTGCTAGCTAGTAGATAAACATGTGAATATGTGATGATATAGAAAAACAATAGTTGCAAATCCATTTGCTTAAGAATTTGCAGCAGGTAAAAATTATTATAAATAGAAAGAGTGGTGTTGATAAGTTACATGCTTCTACAAGTACCAAGAAAGTTTGTTGGTTGGGCTTTGAAACTGGAGAAATAACCAGCTACACTTTCCATAAATTCAATCAAATAAATTATGAAGGGTTTATTCAGCATTTATGAAAAATCAAACAATTTGAAATTGAAAGATTTTGTCTTAGATAGGTCGGTATTGATATTTAAAATATATATTGTATTTGGTAGAGTAAATTCATTTTAATGTATATTACAAGTTTATAGCCTATTTGAGAGTGAATTTTAAAGTACCTTACACTACAAAGTTTTTGTTTTTCTCATTCATAATTAAGTATATAAATTTGGAAGGCAATTATCAGAAAGCCTGGCAGAGTTTTGGACCACATATTTACGATTCATTATCCATGGCATCTAACAGGGTGGATTTAGTCTGAATATCATGATCCAAAACTCATTTCCCTTTCATTTTATTTCTTTTTTTAGAAAACAAAAAATTAGAAGTACTATATTCTATGAATTTTTTCATTTTGTTTCAATAATTTGATAACATATAAACTCCAAGAGTTAACTTGGTTGGTATGAAAATTTATTGTTTTTCTTATTGATTGGAGTTCAAGTCTTTTTATTATTTATGAATTTTTTAATTCCGATATGAATGATTTATTTTTTATCAGACTAAACAAATGAATGTAATACAATGCGAAAAAATTAATTTATAATATTAGCTTACTGGTAAAATATATACATGACATATCTTATTTTCAATATCTCAATCCCTAATTTTTATATTAAGTGAAATTAAACAAACAAATATATAATTAAACTATAAAAAAAAATTTATTTTTTAAATATAATTTTTTTTTTTAGTATAGAGAAGAAAAATCATACCTAAATTTATTGTCTAAATCATATATTTATGTGTTTGTCATTAAATTATATTGATGTGTTTGTTTAAATGTAAATTAATAAAATATTAAATATATATGATTAAGGATTAATATATTAAATAATAATGTTATTAAATTAATAATTCAATCATCAAATATATGCCATTTCAAATTGCAAATATTTGAATTTTTTATGTATAAAAATAAAATAATAATTATGAGATGGACCAAGATACAAGTTAATGAATAACAAAATGGTGACGTTGATGACTTCTGGAAATGGCAAAAACAAGTGCATATATGCTACTATTAGTTGTTTGAAAATTAGGTCTTGAGCTTCGCAACTACTTATGATCTCGCATGTCCTTTAGATTTCAGTTTTGGATTGTGAGATTTGAATACCTTGGAGTTTGTAATCACACCATCCATCCTCGACGTTATTAGCATATAATTTCTCAAAATCTGCCCTTTGCCATTGCTAACTATTGCTACTTGCTATGAAATACTTTCGATGAAATTCTTGGACCACCCAATACATTATCCATTTTCTTTGAATGAATACCACATATATATTCAAACGGAAACACATCCCCCACTTATATTATGATTTATGATTTAATTTAATTTAATTTTTATTTATTAAGGTGATATGAAAAATCGACCCTTTTTTTCTTTTTTATTTGTAGTTTTAAAAAATTTAATATTTTATTTTAATTTATTTATCGTATTAAGAGATATTAATTTATTTATTTCATCTAAAATTTTAAGATCTCAATTTTAATTTTATAATTTTATCAAAATCTTATTAGTCTAATATAATTTTAATTAATATATATAAGGGATGGATATATCAAATGATAATATTGTTAATTGTAATTAACAAAATAATTTAGTGTAATTTTTTTTTTTTTTTGGTTATTATAGAGAGGAGCTAATCCACTTGTATAAATTTAAATGTTGAGTTTGAAGAGAAATGGAAAGAGAGGGGGCTGCACGTGCATGCAACCTCGGTTTGTATAAAGTCTACTCTTTTCATGCAAATTAGATAAGGAGGACAAGTGTGTAGTATTTTCTTGGGTAAATATTCTATAAGCTTTGGAATGACAAAAATCATCGTTCCAAAACATTGTTATGCCCTCTTCGATACCAATTTTGGATTCATGGAAAAGTCTACCAAAAATATTTCCTATTTATTTTTATTTTAATAAAAAAATTATTTATATTTATAATATTATTTCATTAATATATAATATATTTACGTTCGGCTTAATAAGTATGACTACTATAAATAATCTATAATTAATATGCTATTAACATATTATTATTTAATAATATTATTAATTTTTTGTTATAAATATATATTTTTTGTTAATTATATTAAATATTAATGTTAATTTTAATATTTGTTGTAGCATAGGATGGTTTGGTGTTGGAGCATCCCCGCTTGAGCCAGCTTTGGGATGGCCTAGCTAGATAGTGAGTATTTTGTAGCTAATAAATATGAAGATCAAAGTGGGGTAACAAATCTTTTCTTTTAAATTATTACATTGTTTCATTTTCTTGTTAGAACTTCAAAATCTGTGATTTATTGGTGAGCTTTATATGTCTCAAGGAAAGAAATTCTACTACATATGATATCCAACAATGAGCATATATTGTTTATAACATTGAATTTTTTATTAAAATAAATAAATTTTTTGACCTTTTTTTATTTTTTTATTATTTTAAATTGAGTTAAATTCAATCTATTGGATTAATAATTAAATTGACAAACTAACTTGTGGTTTGATTTTCAATAAATTTAGATAATCTAGATTTAAATAATTTTAAATTTAAAACAATTTATAAATTAGATCAAAATTCAAAATATATACGTAAATCAAAAATATTTTACCTACATTGAGTGTATATATTAATTCAATAAGATAAAAACATTGCTTGATAATTAGTAATTTTTTAATTAATTTTTCTAGTTTCAATGATTGAGGTAAAATATTATAAAAGATAATCTTAGTCATTTAATTGCAATAATTAATCCTATGATTGACAAAAAACCTTTTCCATGGTGAACTTAAGGAAATTAATTATTAGAACTGAAAATGAAAATAAAGGGTTTAATAAGATTTTAATAGAAACAATAAAAAGAAATTAAGTGGTCAAAAGAATAAGAGTTTATTTAGTTTGCGAATCTTTTAACAAATCTTTATGTCCCTTCCTAATAAATTTAATCACAAACACACACAACACTCATTGCATTTGCAACTTCAAAATTATAATATTTATATGATAATAATTAATTAGTTAATATCATAATTAATTAAGGGTTTCAAATACTTATTCATATTAAATAATAAAGAATCGCATGGAAACATTATCAGAACCAATTATGGAATAATAAATTAGAAAAATTAATCCCTTCTTAGTACCAATCATATATATATATGTGTGTATGCATCATTTGCGGGAACTCATTAATTAATTAATTAATTAAGAGAAATTAAAAATAAATTATGCCCCATGTTACAAACCCTATATAATCTCCCTTTTGACTTTGTGATCTCTCATTTTGACTCTCTAAGAACACTTATATGCCTCATTAATCATGGACATACCAATAAATATACATATATAGTCCAAGAGCAAATTAATCATTATTATTATTAATTAGGTAACTGATAATTATTAACTAATCCTACCTTTTAATTATCATTACATGGTTTGAAGTTTTAAAAAACCTTCTCTATAGACACAAGTAAACATTTTAAGATTAAATTAACAAAATTTTATAGAACTTGCTTGAATTTTAGAACTAATATATGTAATAGAGCCATCAATGATAACTTGAATTTGAATTTTGGAACTATATTTACGAATAAATTGTTGTTATAATGTATACAGTAAATTAAATATGCTATAAATTGATCTTAAAAGTATTTGAATGGCCACATGATGTGACCTAATCAATAGTTGAAGACTATCATCATCAATGCTCTAACTAAAGCAATCATTCAGCAATTTTGTTAAGATATCTGTATTTGTTCATATATTTATATTCTTAGTGCAAATATATTTTATTTCTATATATCTAACAATCATTTCATTTGTCTTTTTTCAAAAGATATATATATATATATATATATATATATATA
>CANXYC011975269.1:0-39841 GCA_948193065.1 Aleurites moluccanus | reverse complement strand
ATATTTTTTATATAAAATTAGATATAATAATTTATATTTTTAAATAAATATATATATATATATATATATATATATATATATATATATATATATATATATTAAAAAAACTCTGAAATCAATAATTATAATAAATATTATTATCTATATAAAATTTATGATAATTTTAGATTTATATTTACATATTTTCTTTAAAATAATATTTATATATTCTATTTTTTTAAGATGTGTAAAAAATTAAAAATATATTTAATTAATGCAGATTCAGTAATGTAAGAATAAGTACTTCACTAGATATAAAATATTTACTTTTTATTTATATGAAATCGTAGATTTTTTAATGAATTATTTGATTTTTTATAATTTTTTTATTAAAGTGATTTGATATTTTTCTAATAATTTATAAATAAGTCTAAAATATAGTATTGGAATTGAAATTACATATTGTTTTTCAAAATTTAACTCATCAAATTATTTTGAATGAGGAAGAAGTGTTTCGCTTGACACGAAGTATGGGTATAATATTATATACATCTTTTTGTTTGAGTAGAATTTTTAGGTTATTTAACATTATTATTTTTTAGTAGGGGAAAAAAAGTAAAAAATAAAATGATTTTAAGGTTTAAATTTTTATGGCATACATAATTTAGAGAAAGAAAATTATTAAAATGAAAATTTTTTATTTTTTGTTTTATTAAATATAAAATACTTATATAATATTTGATGCTATTTTTTTAAAAGCAATATCATGAAGATAATAATCTCATAATCATCTAATAGAAAGGGAAAAAAAAAGATTAAAGAAAATATTTCTTTTATTTTAATTTTTATTAATCTCATTAAAAAATTTTAAATAAATTTAATTCAGCACGTCACGTCAGATTATATACTAATTCAAAATGATAAAACATATTAAATAATAACTATTTCATAAGATAAATATAATAATTAATATATTAATATATAAAATTATCATTGATTAATTTATAATATAATACGATGATTAAGTACATAATAATATCTTCTATCTCATCCATTTATATATTAAATAAAAATTTCATATAAAAAAAGTAAATAAATTATGAAAAATCAACTAAAGCAACCAATTTATAAAAGCAAAAGACAACCTCCATTTCAAAACTCATTTTAGTGAATATTTTTTAAAATTTAATGAATAAAAAATTATTAATTGATAAAATTAAAATTTATTTTCTAAAAAGCATCAGAATAATGCTTAAAAAAAATATCAATTTGAAAGCTAAATTCTATTTTTAAAGATAAAAATTTATTAATAAATTGTCAATCCAAACACTTAAAATAAGTGATTCTGAGTAAGTAATAAATTTTGAATCAAATTTATGATCCAAGCACTAACGAAATTTCAATTGAAAACAAATAATTAATTACAAAAATAAAAAAGTAGCTCGCTCGTTAGAGCTGAGCTGATAGATCAGCTTGAGCTGGCTTGAGCCATTTAACCATAAAAAATTATACGCCGCGTAGCCATAAAAATGTTTTAAAGTTAACTCAGTATTAACTGTAATCACGCCGAACATCATTTAATAATTTTTTATTATCTAAAAAAAAAAAAAAAAACTTAAAATCCCACTATATATACATGTTTCCAGAAAAAGCCAGCCTGAAAAGGTTCATAGCTTCCCATCTCTCTCTTTCTCTATCTAAAATTTATCAAATCTCGCACATTTCACCAGACAACCTGACCGGAAGTTTATTCGTTTATTCAATCCATCGCCGGCAAGATTTCCCGGCATCAATGTGTAATCCACGCGCTTTTACCTCTCTACTAGCTGCATTTCTAGTACTTCACTCAATAGTAGCTCTAGTTTCTGCTCAGCGATCTACCAGTCGATGGCAGACACTTTCCGGTGAGTTCTTGTTTTCTTGCTTATTGCTCCTACTCTTTCTTTCTCGCTCTAGAATTCAGTTTAATATGCTTAATATTTCTCTCTCTAGAAAATGCTTGCTAGTTTGATCATTTATCAACTGTGTTTAGTGGCATTTTTATTTTTATTTTTTTCTAATTAGATTTTAGATTGTTTTGAACTTAATTATTAGTTGTAGTAGGAGTTAATTTTTTTTTATTGATTTTTTTTTTTGTGTTTGATCCTTGAGAAAGTTCAGGAAAATCAACGAGGAAAAAAATATTAATCTTTTGTGATCTCGTCGTTCTTGTTCTTGTAAATTGTGAAGAAGTTATTCTACTTTGTGATTTGTGTGTGCTAGTTTTTTTAGACTAAGTTATACAGATTTTACCCCCTTAATTTTAAAGTTTTGTTTTTGAATAATAATGAAATATAAAATATTAAACTTTTTTTGCTTTCTTTTATTTTCTTAGAAGTTCTAGTAATCAAAATAATAATTTTATTTATCATGTTTGGTGGGGGTGTTCTACAAATTGACAGTTGACAATGATTTTGAAAGTGTTAAAACTATCTTAACTCGGGTTAAGGCATTAGTATTAGGTTTTAGTTGAGGATTTTCGTTTACTGGGTCTCAATTAGTTTCGAAGATTAGAAGTTTTGATTAATTTATCTTTCATGAATTATTTGCACGGACATTTTTTTTTGCCCCCTCTTATGAAATCAGGTTGTTTTTCCTAAATAAATGGTGTTCTGTCATTGAATAGACCATCTTTCTCTCTAAAATGCAAGGGAAGCTTTATATTATTTGACTTCTTCATCTGTCTAAGTATGTGGTTTTTATTATTATTTTTTGGGTGAGAAAATTGACAGATATGAAGAAAGAAACCTTTATTTATTTTTAAAAATTATTATTTGCAAGATAAGTTTTCTATGCATTGCAGAATTTGATGTTTTATGGGTACCTAGAATATTTTTGGAATCCAAACTGAGCTGATCAACTGTGTGGAGAATAATAGACAATTCGATCAATTGTATATGTTGTGCTTCAATAACATGTCCTCCTGATGGTTTCCATGTTTAAGTTATGACGGAGGCACAATTGAGAAAAAGGCTGTATAAGAATTTGATAGAATTAAGTTTCAGTAATAATACCGAGGACTCTTTTTCGGCAGTGTGTTGCATAAGTTCATTTTTTTTATTTCCTCTATTGCAGGAAGTCCACCATTAGTTGTAGCACGTGGAGGGTTTTCAGGGATATTTCCAGATTCTAGCTATTATGCTTATCAATTCGCATTGGCCACTAGCTTACCTGATGTAGTCCTATGGTGTGATGTGCAATTAACTAAAGATGGAGTAGGGATCTGTGCTCCTGATCTCAGACTGGAAAATTCTACTGACATTTCATTAGTTTTCAAAAATAAGGCCAAGGCTTACCTAGTTAATGGTGTCCTCATTCGAGGATGGTTTTCAGTGGATTTCACTTACAATGACTTACTTTCATCTGTTTCCTGTGAGTTTATCTTATCTTAAGCTAATTTTTATGTATCATTACTTGTCACATTTTGATGCGCTGTTTATTTTATGATCTGGTCAAATCATTGTTATATGAAGTTGTCATTGAAGTTCATTTGAGATTCTTTGTTGGTTATTTATATTTAATCTTTTAAGGGTTTTTCCCTATATCTCAAATTAAAGAACTCTTGTGCTGTCTATTAGGAACAGGGGAGGGTGAGTTTCCTTACATTTGACATCACCCTATAATAATGTATGAAGCAATCACAGTAAACACCAGCACATCCAAAATATTGTTTTTTCTGTGTTATTCTTGATACTGGTATCAATTCATTGTCATCAAAATTTCTTTTCAGCCATCCCAAATCACTACTTACTGACTTTTTATGCTTATATGCTGTAGTTAGTTATGACAAGAAGAAGGTTCTTTGGCTAGCCCAGATCCTTGTTTCCTTGTCGTGCATAATTTCCTTCTCATTAGTGATGTTGTAACCTTACATCATTCAAGTGAATTAGTTTCACAAATAATTTCCTTCTCTTTGGTACTGCTGTAAGCTTATATCATTCAAATGAATTAGTTGCATGTGTGAAATCTAAAATCCAAATTTTCTCTGATATTTGTTGTTTATTTTTGTGTTTGCCGCTTTGGCTTGTGATTGAATTGCTTAAATTTTGATTATGTCAATTAGTCTTGTTGTTCATTATTATTATTGGACCATTTCTGTCCAAAGCTTTGCCCGATGGATGTGTGACATTGACCTGTAATGATTGAGATAACTTCTACCGAAAGAAAAAGGAAACAGTTCATAATATTGGTTCATTTAGTGTTACTGCCTTTTTTTTTTGCAAGAACGTAGTTCATTTTTAAATCGAATAGCAAGAGAATTGGATTTCGGCTTTAGGATTTGGATGCACTTTCCTTGGTTGTACTTCCATTACTAGTCTTACCAATTGAACTCCTACAGTTATCTGACACAGATTTCTATTAAACTGCTAATGGTGTCTTCTCTTACCAATGGAAGAAAATCGTGCTCACTGGTTTAACCACTTGATCTTTATAGTTGCTCAATTCTGATTTATGTGTTCTCTGATTGTGACAACTTTTGTATTCTGACAGTGACCCAGGGAGTCCTTTCTCGAACAAATAAATTCGATTTCAATCGCCTTCCAATTCAAACTGTTGAGAATGTGACTGGACTAAGACCACCGGGCATATGGTTGAATTTTCAGGTACGTGATGGAATAAATTTTCCATTTTATGTCACATAAAGGAAAGGCCTTCTTTATTTTGTTTATGTTATTTCTTGTCATTTTTGTTGTGCTATTGCCTTCATTCAATAGAAGATGGTGTTCCTAGCTATTGCTTCGACCAAACTTTTTGTTTGATTCTTCCGCAGCATGATGCTTTCTTCTCGCAACACAACATGAGCATGAGAAATTATGTACTTGCACTATATAGAAAAAAGGTTATCAATTACATCTCATCACCAGAGGTGGCTTTCTTGAGGAGTATTGCTCCACGTTTCAACCCTAATATAACAAAATTGGTCTTCAAATTTCTTGGACCTAATGATATTGAGCCTTCAACAAACCAGACTTACAGTTCTCTCTTAAAGAATTTAACATTTATCAAGACATTTGCCTCTGGAATTCTTATCCCCAAGGGTTACATTTGGCCTGTCGATGCAACTCTTTACTTGCAACCTCATACTTCCGTTGTCTTGGATGCACACAAGGCGGGGCTAGAAGTTTTTGCATCAGAATTTTATAATGATGTTCCATTTAGTTTCAATTACAGTTATGATCCGGTGACTGAATATCTATATTTCGTTGACAATGGTGACTTCTCTGTTGATGGAGTGCTATCTGACTTCCCAATAACTCCATCGGGGGCCATAGGTGAGCCATCTTCTCCCTTTTCTAAGTATCGCTCATCTGTACAGATTGTGAAGTATCGGTTCTTATTACCATTTGTTTGCATCTGGCATCATCTACTAATTGTACTGTCATTGCATTTCTGATGCAAACCTCAACTGGAATGAGTCTAAAGTAATTTGTTTTGGGAACAAGAGAAGTGGACTCATCTCTTTCTCTAAATTTTACTTAGTTTGCAGCATCTTCAAATTGAATAATTTTTTTTTTTGGCAGTAATGTTCATTTTTGTGCTTTGGCCGGGTCATATGGAACTCTGATTTAGATTTTAATTGTTGCCACTCCTGACTTCTCATGAATGCCCTTATCTTATTCCCCACTTACATCTGATTTTATATTTTGGTCCAAGTTAACAAGCTGAGTTCTGAACTTTACTGTGAATGTTGTACTCACTTGGAAATAGCTTCTAAGAAAGCTTCTCTGCCACTTCTGGGCTATAATCTTACTTGGCAGATCCATACCTTATTAGATTCTGGCTGGTTTTCTTGTCCTAATCTGAACAAACGGATATTTTGAGATTCTGATTTCTCCTTTTGTATTGCAGATTGCTTTTCTCACATAAGCAAAAATGCTTCAGAACGAGGTAAGGCATTAGTATGTAATGCTTGTTATCACAAGATTTGAATTTTAATGAGACCACAATTTTGGAACCGTGTATTTATTTCATTGACGTTGTTCATGGTGCAGTGGATGTTTTGGTCATCTCAAAAAATGGTGCAAGTGGAGATTACCCTGGCTGTACTGACAAGGCTTACCAAAAAGCTATTTCAGATGGTGCAGATGTTATTGACTGTCCTGTTCAAATGTCGAAGGATGGAATACCATTTTGCTTAGGCTCGATCAATCTTATTGACAGTACAAATGTTGCTCAATCCAACTATACAAGCCTTGCACAAACCATTCCAGAGATTAAAAGCAGCAGTGGAATATATACCTTCAGCTTGACATGGAGTCAGATCCAGAACTTGACACGTGAGTTAAACTTTGTTCCTACTTACTTTTCATCAGTGTGGTGATCTTCAATCTCCTCACTTGCTCCTCCCCTCCAGTAAAATAAGGAAATTGGATTTTGATTCAATACTACTAGACAACTCAAATAAAGTAGGTGTTTAATCACAATAAGGAAGAATGTGACAGGTGAGTGGTGTTGTGTACACATATATAAAAACCAATACAATAATTTGTTTGTTGTGGGGCTAATTATTAAAGTCCTTGGGTCTAGAAGACCGCAAGCTTGGTAAGTGGGTAAGTGTTGAAATTTATATTGCACAAAAACAATTGACTTGTGCTAGGTTCAACACCCAACCACCACTTATAAACACTTTTTATATTTTATATTTATCAATGTGGAACTCATCTACACACCTTCTCAAGTACAACTAGTTTGGCAAGTATCAACAGGCCTGTTGACACTTGCTTATATATGGACTTCATAACTAGCCAACTGGCATATCACTAATTAGCCAAGACTTCATAACTAGCCAATTATGCTACATGAGAATCAATAAATAGAAATAGATGCGAAAATTGGAAGAATTGAGGATAAAATTTTAGGAGATGTTCTCTTTGCCTAGCATTAAAGGATGACTTCTCTCCATGTTTTTTCTGTATATGTAAGGTATGGTGCATGCTTTTATGGTTTTCTGGTATAGTGGAAATTAATGATTAGTACATGGAGGAAAGAACATGAAGGAGTCTCTGCTTTTGGAACTCTTTAGTTCTTATGTTCTATAACAATTACTTTTGCCTTTTTTCTTAAGGTAGGTATGACTTCTGAAACCGTTTGTCTTTAAATCTTTGCTACCTTTATAGTAATATACTTCTAATTTTTTTGTAGCGGCAATAGCAAACCCATATGCAAAGTATGAATTGTTCCGGAATCCAAAGCAAAAAATTGCTGGGAAGTTCTTAACTTTGTCTGATTTCTTGGACATGGCAAAGAATGCTAGCTCTCTCTCTGGTGTCTTGATCAGCATTGAGGTTGGTTTTTGCTATGCTGATATTAGTTCTTGTTCCTTATTTGAATCATTAGATTACTGCATTCGAGGTATTTCTTGCTAGCTAGATACATTTGGTGGGAGCATGCCTCCTCCCTCATCTCCCTCCCTCCAATTGGCAACCATTATGGATGTGTTTTGATTGCCCGAAAAAATTGGAGGTAAAAGTAAAAAAGAAAGTAGAAAAAGAAATTCTCTCCTTGGAAAACAATTCTTGGTGCAATAAGCAATCTATAAAATTTGCTTTTTGCACGCAATGCTTTATTGTCTTCCCCCCATCCATGCTAGCTATTTACATTTGTTAGTTTTCAAGTACTAGAATAAATGTTTGCAGGAGTCCAATCACAAGGGTGAGCTATCCTGTCTGATTTTCTGTTCTATGACCTGCTCAACTAACATCTGACTCCAGTCCCCTCCAGTTGAAATTAGTGTCACGTTATAATGGCTCGAGTAACTCTCACTGTCATATACTCTTGGAATGGACTTGGGTAGCTTCTCTGTTGGGCGTAGCCAATTTACTGTATGGTTGGGCATACCTGTCATATTTATCTCATGTATGATCAAGAAACATTGTTGATTTGGTATAACTTTGTGAACCATCACATTCCAGCAGTTGCAACTTCTGGATGTCTCATCTACTCAGAATATGCATCACATCATCATTTTCCTTGATTAACATAATACAGTTTCATTGCTGATAATCTGTTTTGTAGAATGTCAAAAATTTGTTTACTTTTTTTGAAGCACCTAAAAGAGAATAAAAATTTCGTTCGACTCTGAATTTTTTTTCCCTCGTGTTCCTTACAGAATGCAGCCTATGTCATAGAGAAGCAGCGTTTACCTGTGACTGATGCAGTACTTGATGCCTTGAGCAAAGTTGGTGATAATGCTCTACATGTTATGATTCAGTCCTCTAACAGTTCTGTTCTGATGAAGTTTAAGGAGAAAAGTAATTACAAGCTTGTTTACAAGGTAGATGAAAATATTCGAGATGCTCTAAATGCCACCATTGAAGACATCAAGAGATTTGCTAATTCTGTGGTGGTCAGCAAGAGTTCTGTCTTCTCTAGCAATGAACTGTTCCTCAATGGTGTTACGGATGTTGTACCAAAGCTAAGTTCAGCTGGGCTTCTCGTTTATGTAGAGACATTCAACAATGAGTTTGTATCTCAAGCGTGGGACTTCTTCTCAGATGCAAACATGGAGATCAATTCCTATGTCATAGGAGCCAATGTTAGTGGTGTTATCACAGACTTCCCTCTAACATCAGCTAGATATACGAGTAAGTGGGAGTTCTGATGGTGTCTTTCTACTTATTTGACATGGGAGTATTTAGGACAAAATTCATGGACCACAATAAAATGAGTTCTTGTCTAATCTCTTTTGCATTCTTTATTCCATTACACTTTACTAGAGTCTGCCAAACATAGTCCTTTGGAGGTTAATGGTATGGGTAAATTCTTCATCAACTTTCAGGTTTTCTGACCTTTTAGGACTTCTTATCAAATTCCTTAAGTTTGTGTTTGGCTTCATGAAATTGGGAGGGTGATTTGGGTTTATTTTTTATTTTATTTAAATAGCTTGCATGAGGTTGAAATTATTTAGGTTTACCATAAGAAGACGTAGACCAAAATTGTTCAAAATGGAAGTAAAGAATCCATATAGCAGACTCTAATTAATTCTGGGATTAAGTCTGAGCTAAGTTAAGTTGAGTAGTATTAATGTCCATAAATTTATGGATGAGATCAACTTATTCAAGGACGGTTTAAAAGAACCTAAGGTATATTTTAATTACATTTTCTAAAAGGTCTGCTGGACTTTTTCCGTTCTTCCTTTGCAAGTTTGAAACTCTATTTGTGCAATTTGAACTAAAATCTTAGTTTTAAATCCTTAGATTTCAATTATCTACTACAGTACTTTACACTAATGATCAAATTCTGAGTGAATTTCAACAAATGATCATATTTTGGGTGAATATTTCAGCTCTCTTGTTTAGTGTAGTAGGCACAAAACAAAATTCTTGGTAGAATATTCATATATGGCCATAAATTACTTGCACTTCTGGAAAATAATATCAATCTGAAATCATATTTAACAGTCATTCGGTTCAATTTGTATCAGTTAATCTTTTGGGAAGGTTGAGAATAAATTCAGTTGTTTTAATGACCTTTGTGCTGATGTTTGATTTCTCTAATCTATTATCTATTGCAGGGAACCGTTGTTTAAATTTGGGTGACAGGACACCTCCTTACATGCAACCTATTCAGCCTGGTGGTCTCTTGCAACTAATGGCACCTGGATTCTTGCCACCGGCTGAGGCTCCTAACCCAGTGCTAACGGAGTCTGATGTGGCAGAGTCACCTCTGCCATCCGTTACAGCGAGAGCTCCATCTTCCAGCCCAGGTGGTGGAACCACAGGAGCAGCAGGTCCAAGACCACCAAATGCACAACCTAAGATTGCTGCATGTTTTTTCCTATCAAATCTAGCAATTCTCTTCACCATTCTTTTGCTGCTTTGAAAATGGAACATTAGTCATGCTGCTTGAGATCATACAGTGCCTTACTACATATTTCCAGTCTCTTTGTTCTAGGATAAAGTAGCTTGGAGCTTTTTGCTGCATGATTGCTCACTGCAAATCTTTTTTCCCCCTGTATTCTCATTTGCTTTATTGTTGTAGGAAATTAATGTTCATTCTTCCCCTTATATTTTTGAGAGACAAGTTCTTGAAAGGTACATGTCATGACGGATTCGTTACCTGTTTCATCTTTGTAAGATATATTTATATTCTTTGGTGTGTATTATTTATGAAAAAAGTTGCAACTTGGACATGGACCAAATCAGAGCATACTTATTATTTTTATTTTTATTAAGGGGGTGTTTGGGTACAAAATTCGTTTTGAAAATAAAATTTTAAAAATGTTATTTTAAAAAAAGTTGGTATTTGTAGTTTAAATTTTTTCTATTTTTAAGTTTTAAAATGATGTATTTAAAAATTTTTTTAACATTTTTTAAACTTTAAAATAATATTTAATATTCATTTTAAATAGATCTAAATATTTTTTAAATATAATGTCTTTACAATCAAGCATGGATCAATGATTGTTAGATGGAGACCTCATATAACTAGTTGAATTTGTCTGCAGCTTTCAGTTTCATTTATTCAGAAAAAGGAGGGTTGAGGGCTGCTGTGTCAAAAACGCTAGACTTTTTAGAGTTTTAAATTTTTTTGTAAAAATTATAATATTATAATATTTATTGTAATAAAATTAATGGTATATTTTTTATACGAAATAAAAATTAAATAAATTTAAAAATATATGTTAAAATAAATTTAAAAATATATGTTAAAAGTTTGTTAAATTTAGATTATTAAATTTTAACGATCTAAATTTAATACTCTTATATTGTATTTTTTGAGTCTATTTAATTTTTGTTTCGTACAAAAAATATGTTATTGAATTCGTTACAATAAATATTATAATATTATAAATTTTAAAAATTTTTATAAAAATTTTTTAGACTCTAAAAAGTTAATACAGCAGAAACTATTGTATTTTTGGTATAACACCCCCTCAACCCGAAAGAGGATGAGTTGTAAGTATAATAAATTTGCTAATGATAATGCATCTCTCAATTCAACAATAGACTCATATTTGAATCTTTTATTTTTTTAATACTAAAATAAAATAATAAATTTTGATTAAAATTCTTATCACATGCAATCACCTATTTTGTAAAAATTAAAAATTAATTTTTTATAAAATCTCAAAAATTTATCAACAATTAGTAATTATACTAGAATGATATATCATATTTGCATAAATTAAGTTATTTCTTATGTTTAATGAACGAGTTATTCATTAAATAAAAAAAAAATGTGAAAAGGTAATTCTAATTATTAATTTAATTGAAAAATTAGTTTGCTCTTACCTTGTTATCAAATTTTTATTTTTGGATATATATATATATATATATCTCAAGAAAAATATATTTTTCATTGCAATTTTTTTTTTAATTTTCATATGATTAGTTTATTTTTCACTGAATTGCTGAATTGGTAGTGAATTATCTTATAACTAAAAGAAAAAAAATATAGGAAGGCTTGGGATAATATTCATGACGGTGAAAATTTAACACTAGGAAAAAGGTGTAATTAAATGATATTTTCCATAAATATGTCAGTCAATGTAATGTAACGATCAAAGATTAGGGACTATGCTGGTGATTGGATTTGTGGCTTTGCAAAAAGATGAGGTGAATGTTCTATCACCATGGCTGAGTTATGGAGTTTGATATTAAATTTGCGATTTGCATATACAAATCTCTCATTACACATCATGAAATAGAACACAATCAATTTCTGAATTTGGTTCATGAAATTTACAGTTTGATGAAGCGATTTTATCATGTTCATATTCAACATGTTTATAGGAAGACATATATGTATGCAAATTGATTAGCTCATTGTGGAGACTCTTTGAAAATTGATTATTATGTGCTAATGGTTCCTGTTCATAGCATCTATAATCTATTCTTATATGAGATGTTGTATAGCATAATTTATGATTTTAGAAGGGATCTCCCTTTCTTCTTAAAAAAAAAAAAATTCAGCCAAACAAAGAAAAATTTGAACTCTTTTAGAGATTTCAGATTTAGAAATTTTTTAATGTGATGATGGGATTTATGATTTTATATATAGTATTTCGGTTGTGGAATTTATTACATAATTCAATAAAATAGGGATTTATTTAAAATTTAATTTTCACATACTATTTAAATTTCTAATCTTAAATTATTTTTTATTTTATTTTTTTAATTAATCAAGAGTTTTTTTCATATTTTTTTTTTAAATAAAGCTTTTTAATATAAAATATAACAAGTGAAATAAAGAGCACTAATGAAAACTTTTTTTTTAGGTTGCATATGAGTCATGACAGACTTAGTTTTTGTATTTTTGGATTAATTTAATTCCAACAAAAGTTCGTATTCAACATTTCACATTTATTTTAAAATAATTTAATATTATTAAATTAAAATCGATTAATTCATATATATCAAAATATAATATAATGATAAGTGTATACACGAACTAAAAAAATAAATATAAATTTAATTTTTTTTCTCATATTAAAAAAATTAATTAATTCACAAGATAAACTTAATTGTACATATATTTTGCCATTAAATCAAATACTTTATCAATGAGCCTTTTGATCGAATAGTATAAGAATTATTTGTAGGATTGAAAAATTTTGAATTTATAAACCTCTCTCTTTCACATTCATTCAATAACCCAAAAAAGAAAAAAAAAAGTTGGTAACTTGTTTGATTTGCTATATAAACTGCATTTATAATTTAGATAAGAAAGTGGATAAAGCTATAAATATCAGAGCAAGAGTTGCAAACTTGTTTTAAAAGAGGCAGTTTGGTAACATTATGATGTCATTGCCATCCACCACCTTCATCCTCCATGATTATCATTACAGTTTACCTCTCTCAATAATTATTTTATAATAATAAACAAAAAATTGTTTATGAGATCCCACACCTTTAATTTTAAATTATTATCACTATACCCTACCAATTTAAATTTAGTGAGTGTTTGATAAAATTTTTTAATAAATCTATTAGCTTTTTGATTCATAATAGTTGTGTCAAATTAATTTGATTAATCATAACTGTTAAATGTTAAATAGTTAAACAACTGTTGTTTACATAAATTCAAATTTATAGCTTATTTAAATAAAAAATTAAATTATCTTTTTAAAATAATATTTAAATAAAAGATAAATATTATTATTTATCTTTAATGATTATTAACTATATTAATAATTAACAACTAATAATAATTTTATCAAACACTTAGGTCTCGTTTGACTTAACTATTCGTGTAAATTGGTAGATATTAATAGTATATATTAGCTATTGCAGATAGTTATTAGCTATTACTAATAGTTATTAGCTGGTGGTTTATAATTGATAGCTAATGACTATTACTTAAAAATATAATTAAGTGGGTGTTTATTAAAGTTTTTTGATAAAACTTTTTGATATAATTTTTAATTTTTTTATTCTTAAAAACTGTATTAAATTTTTTGATTATTATTATTTTTTAGATAAAATATTATTTAGTTTCTGAAATTTAGCAAAATTAATACTTATGTCCATATATTTTCAGAAAGTAACTATTAGATACTCTCACGTTTGATTCTGTCCTAATAATTGGTCATTCCGTAGGTTTTTTCAAATTTTTTGTTAAAAAAATAAAAAATAAATTAAAATAAATTATTTTCCTAAAATACCTTCATCTTTGATCTTTATATTTTTTTTCTTTCATTTTCTTCCCATTTTCCTTTGTAAAAAAAATCATATTCATATATTTTCTTATTTTTTCTTTATAATGTGATTTTTTCTTTTTCTTTTTTTTTTCTTTTTTCGTGCTTAATTAATAAATTAATTAATTATGTAAATTTTGGGTTTATTGAAATTAAAGGAAGTAAAATTTATGTGTGGGTGTTGTGATTAGTGAAATTATGTGGAGAAATGAAAGTTTAATTATGAAGAAAAGTGAAAAAATTTGAGATCGATTTTAATGGAATGTCATGAATTTTTTTTTTAATGAAACATTAGAGGTATTTTCATATTTTTAATGATATTTAACGGCCAAATAAATGAAATGACCAATTGTTATGACGAAATCTAACATCAAGGACCCAACAGCTACTTTTTAAAAATATAAGGACCCAAGTGTTAATTTCACTAAATCGCAGAGATTAAATAACATTTTACCTTTATTTTTTTTTTGTGACAGCTGTTATCTGCTAGGTACTCAAATAATTGTTGTTTAGAGTTTTTTCGAAAAAATTTCAAATTAGAGTTTTTTTTTAAAAAAAAAATTGCTTATTTAAATAAAAAGACTAAATTAACCTATAAAAATAATATTTAAATAAAAAAATAAATATTAATATTTATGTCATTAAATATATTAACAACTAACAGCTAATAATAAATTTATTAAACAGCTAACCAGTTAATAATAAATTTACCAAACACCTACAATAATCATCTATTAAGTAACTATCACCAGCTATCAACTATCGACCACTAGTTAACAGATATTAGTAACGGCTAACAACTGCTATAAATAGCTAAATCAAACCAAATTTTAGTAGTTGTTTAATAAAGTTTTTTTATACAACTTTTAAACTTTTTTATTTTCAAAAGCTGTATTAAACCGTTTGGTTATTATTTTTTTTTTGAGATAACTATTAGGTAGTGAAACAGTTGCTGTTTGAAATTTTTTTAAAAAAAATTATAAATGGAGATTTTACAAAAAAAAAGTTTATGCTTATTTAAGTAAAAAGACTAAATTAACCTATAAAAATAATATTTAAATTAAAAAATAAATATTAATATTTATTTTTAATGGTCATTAAACATATCAATAAGTAATAAATAATAATAATTTTATCAAATATTTGTGACAATTAGCTATTAGGTAATAGCAACCAGCCACCAATTAACCGTTATAAACAATAGTTAGATGATTCTTAGCTTTTTATTTAAATAAGTTGAAATTAAATTAAATGATTAAATGATTCTTAGCTTTTTATTTAAATAAGTTGAATTTTTTTCAAAAAAATTTTAATTAAAATTTTTCTAAATAGTTGTTGGTTGACTATCTAACAATTAACAACTGTCAATAATTTAAAAATAAAAAATTAACAGCAGTATCAAAAAGTTTTATCAAACATTTACTTACAACAATCATGTATTAAATAACAATCACATTTATTAGCTATCAATTATCAGTAATAACTAATAGTTTGACTAATTAAATAATAATAATATTAATTTAAATATATAAAATATTATAAATAAATAAAAAATATAATCAAAATTTGTACAATACACTACCATTAACCACGGAGTATCACTATCATACCACAAAAAAAAAAATCACCATTATATATGGCTAAACTTGTGTTATAGCCAGCTGTTTGATTGGTTGACAAAGTCTTACACGTTATTGTATTACAAATTGCAAATAAATAAATAAATTAATGTTATTTAAAAATTAAAATCGAAACAAAAACACTCTCTTTAATTTTTTTCCGAGTTGATTTTGACTCTAATTCTCCTGTTGACATTCTTCATCCAACGGTCCTCCTTACATCATGCTTTGGTATCAATGATGTCATATCCATATGATATATAGTGTTTCCATAATTAAATAATTAATTATTATATTTATTTTATAATTATTAATTATTGATAATATCATATATTATTAATTATTACATAGTATAATACGGATTAATTTCAACTAATTTTTTTTTTTGAGGATTATATAATTTGATATCTCATTTTATATTCTATATATTTTTATATATATTAAATTATTAATTAAAAATTATTAACTGTTAAATTAAAAAAAAAAGTGATAATAACACATATAAAAATATATGTGATATAATAATAAATAAAATAAAAAATTCATATTATTTAATGTCCCACAAAAGCTACAGGCCTCTACGGTGATTAGTGCAAGCATATTTTCTTTTTTTTTTTGAAAAATTATATATTAAGAAAAGAAAATTGATTATGAATCTATTGTTCAAAATAATATACACTTATCTAAAATAATAAAAATAATTAAAAAATTAATTATTTTCAATTTATTATATTAATTTTATTTTTTTTCTTAAAATATCTATGCTTAAAGTAATTTTATTATACGCTTTCTAATATTTTCTTTATTTTTCAATATTTATAATAATTAAAATATTTCTAATTTTAGTCTAAATTAATAATTTAAAAAAAATAAAAATATAATTATATATATGATGATTTTGATATGAATTAATGAATAATATATTTAATAATTATTTATTAAACTATCATTTAAAAAAGTAAATTGGATTATAATTTAAAACTGACAAAAAAAATTATTTTTTTTTAGATAGATGGAGTAATTTTTTTTAATAATCACTTTTCGATTTAAAATTTATTTATTTTAACCAATCGAAAAAGAAATTAGAAAGTTATTATGATTTTGTTCTTAAAAAAGGTTTGAAATGTGGTCTTTAATTAAATTTCGTTGTGCCATTATCATCCATACGTATATTTTTCCCAACTTCTCCATCAACCAAACCAGAATTGAATAATTGAAAATATGTTTTTAGATTTTTTTTCCTAATTTTCTTGACGTTTTAATTACTTAAAATAATTATTTTCTTTTTAATAACGAGTATTATTTGAAAATTTAAATCGTAATTTGCATAGGAAAAAGAAAAATAAAGGAAGAATTATTAAATGTTTAAATTTTATTATTTTATAATTTTAATATGATTTTTCTAATAAATGTCCTAAATTAATTTATTAAAAAATTTTAAAGTCAAAAATAAAATTTTAAATAAAATTAAATGAATGAAAAGTTAAGATTTTGATATATTATTTTAAGTGATATTAATTAAAACGAAGTATATTTATCAAAATTTTTATTTTTTTTATTTAGTTTATTTTATATTAATTTATTTATATTTTTTAAAATAAATATTTTATAATTATATTTTATTTAAAATAATCGTTTTTAAAATATTTGTTAGAAATATCGATTTTAATATTATTCAATAAAAAATTCATTATTAAAATGACTACATTAATTTCACTTTCTTTTCCCTTCTTTTTGTCTTGTCTACATAAAATCATTGTTCTAGAAAACATGATTTGGTGCAATTCCTTTTCTGATCTAATTTTGGAATAAGTATTATTGATAAGATGTTAAACAGAATCAAAATTCTTTTCCCACTAAAATCTTGTTTTTCCACTAAATGAATGGTAAAATTTTACAACTTTTCATTGTTATCTATATTTGATTAGGTTTTGCCTTTTTTACTGGTCATTTGGTGTTGTTTTTAATCTCAATATTTTATCAAATTATTTAGGGAATTAAAGTTAAATAAATTTATTTTCAAGCTAAAATAATTCAAGCTCTCATTTTCTTTTACCTTACTCTTAACTAGGGATGGATCCAAAATTATTAAGAAGGGAGGGCACTAAGATAAAAATAATAAAATTTTAGAAAAAAATATTATAACAGTGAAATAAATTTATTTAAAAATAAAATATCAAAATGAATATATATTTCAATTACAAATAATAAAAAAATATTTTATTATCATTGAAAAAAAAATGAAGAAATGCAAAAAAATTAAAAAAAATTGAAAAGAAAATAAATAGAAATAAAAGAAAAAATTGAAAGAAAATGAAAGTAAATAATACTTTTTTAGAATTTAAAGAAATAATTTTTCAAAATAGATGAACTATTTTATTAAATTTAATAAATTTTGAGGACTAAATAATAATTTATCTTAAAAAATTTTAAAAATTTAAGGGACAAAAGAGAAAAAATATAAGAAAATAATATTAAATAATATTTTATTAGAGAATAAAAAATTAATTTTTAAAAATAAAAGGATTATTTTATTAACTTTATAAATTTTAAGAATTAAAGTATAATTTATATGAAAAATTAAAAAATTAAAGGGTGGACACGTAATTCTACCTAGCTTCCTCCGTCTATGCTCTTAACCTATACTACGGAGTAATATTATTGGTTGACAGAGAAACATCAAACACTTAGTCCATGCTACTAAACCCTAAACCGCTTCAAGTAATTCAAGGATCATTTGGTTGAATTGGGCTCGTAAAAGAGATATGACTAAAAACTACTTGAATATTGAAAGCAAATTTAATCATATAGAGTTATGTGGATGGATGTGAAAAAAATTATCAATAAAATCACTATTTAATAGGTTTATGTTCTGAATATAAAAAGATTCATGCATAATTTCCTTTTTCTTTTTCTTTTAATTGAGTTATTAATTTAGTTATATACACTGTATAGCACTTAATTTTGCATGCGTGAAATGATAGATTCAAATAATTAGTAAATTTTTTCTATGAAAATGGTTTTTAAAATTATAATTAAAATATGAAGTCTCTTGATTCTAAAAACTTCAACTTTGAGTCATTTATCATCTAAAAATCATTTGCTAATAATAATGGAGTTTTTACTCATAAAAACTGGACTTGATTATAGTCCATGAATTCAACATTTCACATCCCATTTTAAATTTACATGTCATTTAGTAGAATAGTAGTCCAAACATAAGTAATAATTTCTTAATAAATACATTAAATAATAAAATCTCAATGATAAAAAATATATATTGATTCGAGTGATAAGGAATTTATTTATTTTACATAAAATTTCAAGTTCGAGATTTATGAATAAAAAAAATAAGAGCCGAGAGAGTTTTATTTATTTGTGAATTTCATCCAACTCGAATCTAATATAAGATAATTTTATTAAAAAAATTAGATAAATTTTTTATTTTAAAAATAATTTTAATATCATTAAAGATATATTCCAACACGATTTACAGTGGTTTTAAGAAAACATAATTTAGACAAGTTGGATTGTAGTGAGTTGTAGAACATTGAAAATTGAGAATTGGTAAATGACAAGGCAAAAGGCAAAAAGAAAAGAAAACAAAAGATGTCAATGCTTCAAATGGAAAACAAAGAATATCCTAATTTTCAAAACTGTATCACATCTCACATATAAGTGGACCAATAAAAATCATATTCAGGGTTCACCAATACTTGTGGGTCCCAAATATCCCATATCATGCTGACGTACATGTACACCTAGGATCATACTATAAACCTTGATTGTACACGTGTCATTTAAATCAGCGGCTATGATCTTAGTTTGCTAAAAACACATCATCACAACGCTAAGCTGACGTTATATAACTACAGAACTAATGAGAATAAAAAAAAAGTCCCTTTAGGTTAAGGAAACTCTCCATGTGGATCTTATTGGGCGCCTAAATTTTGCATTGACCTTCCAATTAACAGTCTCTCTGTTTCCACTTTGTTTAATCTATATATACATTTCAATATTTTATGTTTGTATTCTAACATTTTTTTTTCTTCATTTGGAAATATTTATAGAGCTAAATATTTTTATAAGAGGAAAAATAAATGCCTGAAAGAGAGAATTCTTGTGTTATTGTTCAAGAACCACGCCAGGTGGTAAGGAAGTTCTTGGCTAGGCCTCAACATGAAGGAGTTGGAGCCATTGTAAGAAGGAGCATAGGAAGGTAAAAATAAAAAATAAAAAATCAATGGAAATTTGATTATTCTTAGATGTTTAGATTAATGGGTTTTTTCTTGTTTTGCTGTTTTATAGGTTTGAATTGAATTATTTTGATCCTTTTCTTGTTTTGGACGAGTTCTCTGGTGGGTCCTCTGTTTTTTTTCTTCTGCTCCGTTTCTTTACTTGAAATGTCATTGATTGTTAACATTTTAGTTCTGGGTTTTGGATATTGCAGTTACTGCCCCAGCTGGTTTCCCTGATCATCCACATAGAGGTTTGGATCATTGATCATATTTCTTATATTTTCCTGAGAAAATTAATTAATTCTCTTTGATAATGAAAACAAGTTAATTCTAATTTTTTCTAATTCTTCTTAACAGGATTCGAGACAGTTACCTACATGTTGCAGGTACATAAATTAATAATTCAGCAATTCAAACACTTGCTATAATTGGGTTTCTATTTTTCTTTTCAAATAAAATAACTAAAAACAGTTTTAATATTTAATTCATTAAGTGTCAAATTAACTAATTACTCAAAAACTTTTTTAAGGTGATTTTTATATAATCACTCAATTACTCGTGATTTCATAACATGGAGATACTAAGGTCGTCAAGTTATTGCTTAATTAATTAAGTTCATTTTCAATGTTGACCCAGTATTACAAAAAAGAAAAATAAAAAGAAAAACAGTTACAAAAATTCCATCCAATGGAACTAAAAGTGGAGGAGAAAAACAAGCAGAGAAAAACAAAATCTTGATCATGTGGGTTAAAAGATGATGATGTATTGTTTGTTTGATTCTGTTGAGTAGATTGATGTGTTAGGTACACTTACTTTAAATGAAAGGCAACTGATAGATAAATAATTAAATTAGGGAGCTGTGACACATGAAGATTTTGAAGGGCACAAGGGGACAATAGGTACTGGTGACTTGCAATGGATGACTGCTGGAAGAGGGATTGTTCACTCTGAGATGCCTGCTGCTCAAGGTACCCAAAAGGGTCTCCAGCTGTGGATTAACCTTTCCTCAAATTATAAAATGTGAGTATATGTATGTCTATATATTGTCAACATGAAATATATTCAACTCAAAATTAGGAGTGATAAAAAAAACCGTGAAAGCCGAAAATTGAATTAAACCGAATTTAATTTGGTTAGTTCGGTTTGATTCTATTCAAATTTCAGTTTGATTCAGATAATTTTTTTTGAAATTTCAATTAGTTCGGTTTGATTTGATTTTTTTCAAAAGAAAATCAAAATAACTGAACCGATATATATATATAATAATTTTATATTTATTTTATTTAAAAAACTAAATTAACTGAATAACTGAACTGAAATATATTGGTTCGATCTAAAAATTTTTCAGTTCAATTCAATTTAGTTCGATTTTTAAAAATTATGATTTTGGTTTATTCAATTTTAGAAAATTCATTTCGATTTGAACTAAATCGACCGATTACTCACTCCTACTCAAAATATATAATGTGACTATTCACAATGAGTATCTTGTTAGTATTAATTAAATTAATTAAGTTTTAATATAAAGTGACTATTTTATACTTATCAATTATTTAAATTTAAGAAATTTTGAGCTAAATGATACATTAAAAATGTCAAAACTTATTACTATAAATTTGAATAATAATATATGTTTGAAGGGTATGTGCTGGAAGAATTTCGTCTCTTGTAGATTTCGCTCAGTTTGTATTCGGATTAATTGAAGTTAGTGACTATTGGATACTAGTTGGTTTCACCGAAAATTTAATACTATAACTTTAGGTTAAATATATATTTTAAGTCATGGTATCACAATTAATAATAATTTCATATTTTTTTACCCTAAAATTAAAAGAAATAGTAGACAGTGTTTCAAAAATTTCAAGCAATAATATATGTTGGAGACATATATGAATGTTATGATTTATCATTATGGAAACTTTTCCAAAAGTTATGCTTTAGAATGAAGCAATAAGTTTTCTGGTTCCAGCCTGATAGAAACCTGTTGCTTTTAGTTCAACTTACCTTTTGTTTGAGAATCTTTAATAATGCTTGTGCCACTCTCTCAATCTGTTATTCAAAATCCTAGATCATTTTGTAGCCCTTGGATTAAATTCTTTACGTCCAATAACTATTTGGATATAATGCTTTTTCAACTTCAATTCGAATAATAATGTTTGAACTTGAATTATTGATTTCTTACGTTACAAGATAAGCATTTGATTTGACTATTGAACTGCCAACACAATAACAATCATTTTCATGTTTGTTAAACCATTGTTTAATTAAATTTTAATTACAGGATTGAGCCTAGATATCAAGAAATATCTAGTAAAGATATTGCAGAAGCTTCAAAAGATGGGATCAAGGTTAGGGTCATAGCAGGTGAGGCCTTAGGGACCAAATCACCAATCTACACAAGAACTCCTACTATGTATTTGGATTTCACACTCATGCCAGGAGCTTACCTTCAGCAACCAATACCAAAAACTTGGAATTCTTTTGTTTATGTCTTAGAAGGTGAAGGAAAATTTGGGTGTGCAAAATCTTTGGCAACATCAGCTCACCATCTTCTTCTTCTGGGCAATGGAGATGGGTTAGAGGCTTGGAACAAGTCTTCTAAGCCCTTGAGGTTTATTTTGGTTGGAGGGGAACCATTAGGTGAACCTTTAGTTCAATTTGGGCCTTTTGTAATGAATAGTCAAGAAGAGATTGATCAAACCATTGATGATTTTGAGAATTATGCTAATGGGTTTGAGAAAGCTAGGCATTGGAGATCTGAAGCAGCTATTACCCTTGATTTTTAGATTCTTATAAGGTTAAGAAATTAATTATTGACTGATTTTGAGAGGTAAAGGAATTTAATTAATAAATATATTGTCAATCTCAAAATGTGTATATTAATTAGTTTTATTTTTGCTAATATAATGTTATTTTTTTTTTTATGAAATGGAAATTTCTTTATTTTGACTTGACATAGAAATGATACTATTTGATGTTGCTATTCACACTTGTACATTCTACTTTGTTGGTTTGAATTTGATAATAAGAAAAATAAATGTAAGGAAAAGAGTAAATATCTTACCATATGCTGTGCTAAATATCTATGCCATAATTGATATTCATAGCAAGAGATTCAAATTCAGTGTATTATGTATTAGGGTCATCATGGTTTGCGAATTATTCGATCCGTATCGTATATCTAAATTATTTGTAAATAGAAATATAAAATTTATAAATATTCAATTTATATTCAAATCGAATTGATTTAATTAATATAAAGTGATTTGAATCTAAAAATTAATAAATAATCGAGCTGAAAATTCAACTGAATCAGACTCGAAACATCTGAAAAATCTAAATTGAATTAATAAATAATAAATAATATATATATATATATATATATATATATATATATATATATATATAAATTATTTAATTTAGATTAAAGATCGAATGTTATATTTTTTGAGAATTCGATAATTATATTGATTTGTTATAAATTAATTATAATTTGTTTCGATTTATTTTAATTTAATAATTTTAATATTTAGAATTTTAATTTGATAATTTTGATCCGTTATAAATTAATTTTTATTTGGATAAATAATTTTTATATTTAATTTTAATTTTTTATAATAAAAAATAATCGAAAATCTTCTATTTGATAGATCTAATTTAAAATAATAAAAAAATTAAATCGAATTAAACTAATTTATTAATTTGATTTAAATATTTTATAAAAATAATTTAATTTAATTCATCATTTTAAAATTTTTAAAAATTTCAGTTTGATTCGAAGATTTTCTGAATCCAACCCAACCATGCACAACGCTATGTATATATATTATAGTAAAAAGGCCAAAGGGTAAACTGATAAACAAGAAAAAGAGCATGGCAACATCCTATCCAATAAACAAAATGGAGGTGATTAAAAAAATATGTAAACCAAGCTCACCTCAGCTTAACTAGAGTCAATATTTTTGGTGAACTAATTTTAAATATTGAATATAACTATCTAAGGTTTGAATTTGGAGATATGCTATGAATCATGAATGAGAGCATGCATGCATGCATTCTAACTTTTTTCTAAGAAAATCATCTTTACTTTCTTATTTTTTTTTTTACTATATATGCAAGACATTTCTTTTCTTAATTTTTTTTTTGACAAATCACTCGGTAAGACCCAATTAATTTAGCCTCAAATTAAATGAGACCCACAAAAAATAAAGTTCTTACAGTATTTGTATGTTCCATTCACATGACATAAATTCAATTAGAACAATTAAAAATTTTATTTATTATTAAATTATGACACTAATTGTGAAGGTTTATGATATATAGGTTGAATTTAAAAGTATTTATTTAAAGAAAGAAAAAAAAATTTCATGTTATGATCAGTTTATCCTAAGAAAATTAAAAAATTTAAAATTTAAATTCAAGATAGACTAATTTTAAAAGGTTAAGCCTAAGATAAATAAAAATATGTTAAAATGCTCAAAAGAAAAAATAATTAATTTTTAATCCTATCTTAATGAAATAGATATCCAAACCTTAATCCATTTTGAAGTCAAGTAACACCAGGAATTACCACCACGTGTCAAAATTTAATTGGCTAACTCAGCCACCTTATGTCAATTTCAAATTCTAAGAATCACTGCAGACAAAACAGAACAGAGGAGGAGGAGAAGAAGAAGAAGAGAAAGGAAATGAAAATGAAAAAACCAACTGAAAGATAAAGTTGGGTTTTTAGAGAGAGAAAGGGAGGATTGATTTAGAGTTTTAGAGAGAGAAACTGACAAAAAAGACCACAAACATAACTCGCTCTAAGCTTCTCAAGATCGTCCTCTCCCTCTTCGCTCTTAACTCATTCTCAACGACCACATCTCCTCGTCCGACGAACCGCCTTACTTGCCGTCTCTCTTAGATAACCACCGTCATTTCCTAACACATAGCCGTCGTTCACTGTCGGAAAATAATAATAACTATAATAATTACCTCAAACCATGGCCCATTTTGCCGTCTTATATCTCCCTTGGACTCAGAATCCTAATGTCTCTTTTCGCTTTTGTGAGGCTTACTTCGAAAATGGCTTCACCCGCCGCCTCGATGTCCTCCCCGCTAATCCTGCTCGATCTTCCGGTTGGTTCCGTTGCTTTTTCAGTGAGACGCTCCGGGGCTCCATATGCGAGGGAGGAAGTATGCGGATGGTGCTGGAGAGGATACAGATGTCTAAATGTGGGGAGACGATACAGGAGGTGATTGGGAGAAATGATCCAATGTGAAAGAATTGAACGGAATGTCGACTGACCTCAGTTTGTTTGGGGGTTTGAAATGGATTAGGAAATTAATGATTGCCAAAAGTGTTTTATAACTTCACATTATTCCTTGTATAAGGGTTAAGAAAAATGGGTATTTTGGAAGTTAACGAGTGTTAAGATTTCATTTAACCTCCACTAACTTTAAATATTACTTTTGTATAAACTCTTAAACTAGGTTAGGAGACTAACCTCCTTTATATCCACCCTTTAACCTCCCTCTAACCAATTCCATGCAATGCTAATATATGTTAGTCAATATTATGTTTTTTAGTCCACATCTCCTATGTTTTTTTTTTTATCTCTAGAATATTGTTGTGACTTAAAGAGGGTATGAGTTTTATGTGAAAAAAAGAAAAGAGTGTTTGTTTCTAGTTGATGAATATCCTTCTAAGATTCTGTGAAGATTGAATGCTGTGTTGGCACTTGGCATTTGAGCATATATATGAATTTGTTATCAAAATGTTTTTTTCATCCAAGAAATATTTGTCTGGTGGTTCATGTAAACTAAGAAGCTAGTGTGCAAGAATTGATTTTAAAACATGCTTTGGATAATCCTAGTTCTAGACATGGTTCACGTAAACTTGCAAAATCCAAATTATCTCCTTCATGGAGCAGTTATATATTTGTTCTCTGTCTTCTAAATTTCTTTTCAAATATGGGGGTCTGCATCTAATGCTCTGCTCACTCCACAACACCTACCCAGACTTCACTACCCCTCTATTTATTTGAACAAGTTTATTCTTCCTTCTCAGAGAGGCCCACTTATCTTGAATTGAATGGATGATTTATGATTCAGTGGAAGATACTTTTGCCATGTTAGTTGTCTTTTCTTTTATTGCATAGTTGATTCTTTATACACTTACTATGTCTTGAGTCAAGGTTGAATAACCACAGTAACTTTGGGTGTTTTTGTTTCTATATATGTTCTTATTCTTATTTAGTTGGTGAATGGGGCCTGGGTGAAGCTAAATGTTTCCCGTAACTAACCCATCAAATTTGAGACTTAAGGATTTAGGATTTGGTTCTTTATAGAATCAACCCAAGCTCCTACCTCTTCCTCTTTCTTTTCTTCTGAATTTGCTGAGCTTTATTAGAAGCTTTGCCTGTTGTTCTGACCTGGATGAAAAATTTCAGTGACCTTTGGAAGAAACATGGAAAGCATTGTTTTCAAGTGTCAGATATGCTAAAAACTTCACTGGTTCACTTTGTTTCCGCCATATTGTTCTTGCCCCTTTGGGATATGAGACTCCACTATTTAAGGGACTAACTGAAGATATAAGTTGTGAGAGAGCATCTGCACATGATCTTTGGCAAAACCCTGATGATCACAAAACAGCCCAATTTTCTGAGTTTGGAGAAATGATTGGCTTCTCCGTCAGTAGACATGGTACTGAAAAACCTGTTTCAGGTCATAATGTCCTCTTTGTCAGACGTGAAGATTATTTAGCCCATCCACGTCATGGTGGTAAAGTATAATCAAGACTAAGCAATGAACAAGAAGTGTTTGATTCATTACAGAGCTGGACATATAATCATCTGGAGTGCAAAGTGAATCTCGTAAATGGATTGTTTGCACACATGCCTATGAAGGAGAAAGTGCGAGCCATTCAAGAGGCGTGCGGGCCATTCAAGAGGCTTCAGTTATTATTGGTGCTCATGGTGCGGGTCTCACTCCTATAGTTTCCGCAACACCAAAAACAGTAATATAAGAAATCATTAGCAGCCAGTCTAGGCGTCCTCATTTTCAATTGATTGCCCAGTGGAAAGGATTGGAGTGCCAAGCAATCAATCTCGATGGATCATATGGCCGTCCAGCAGTAGTTATGAAAAGGCTTAACAGCATAATGAGAAGTCTTGGATGTTGAAACGCTTTCACTTTTGTTTGAATTTGATCTGTTGTCTCATGGCTGGGAAGTGGACATGACAAGAAAACCTCTCTGCTTGGGCTTCATCAATCTTTGGGAGTATGCTCACTTTTGTTCCGTCATTGTCTCTTCTCAGATATATTTTCTCACGCTAATGCTTTCTCAGCAGTAAGATTCTACTTGGTATTGAATCCGATGCAATTCACTTACAAGGGCCTTGTGCAGTGTTATTGCCAGATGAAGATGCTCAACCCTGACATTTAATGAAGATAACCAATTCTCAACCATTCTGTCTACAAGGTGCAGCATGTTATCCTGACACTGATCATTTTATAATGCTCTAGAATTATTTATGGTCTCTGGTGGAAGAAAATGACAGGTTTGATCTTGATTTTCTGGGAGAGTAACTCATAATTGCTTATGATTGTCTTACTTGATTCAATTTTAAAATGGCATACTTGGGTACTGCAAACAAGATTCTTTTGCATTATGTGCATATCCATTGTATAAAAAGGGTACGGAAAGGACAGCATTTTAGGGTGATTAACATGCTTTATTCATAAAATCTTCTAATCAGTTAAACAACATTTTCAAGTTATGTATCTGAACAGATACTATTCAGAAATATAACTTGCATTGTCAATATCAAATGGACTCTTGACTCTTAAAAATCAATGCTAGAACCTAGTTATTACTCCATATTTTATGGAGAACATATGATTAATAAAAATACTGGTCGGTTTCTTTGTAGTTTCATTATTTCTTTTACCATTCCACGTCTGAATGGTTTTAATGGTACATTTCCAACATACATTTTGGCTGTTGTTCTTAATACTGCAGATACGGGTCCGCAGACCTTTTGATTATCACTACTTGTATAATTTCCTTGCTTAATTTTTACCAGATTTCTTTCTTCTTTCTTTCTTTTTTCTCAGCTTGGGCGTTTAGTTTATTGATTTTTTTTTTTAATTTTCTCTTTTGAATTTCTTTTTCTTCTTCTAACGAGCAAAAGTTCAACGGAAGTTAGGATAGGGCTGATACCAAGAAAAAAATATGGGCTTGAATGGCTCAATCCAGCTGCTTCTGAGTTTTGTTTGTTTTAGAGGACGTGGAACTGCCATATTAGGTTAACAAATCTATTAAAACAATATATAATTTTTTTTTAAAAAAAAAAAAAAGATTTCTTATGAACTGAATTATAAAAATAGTCAATTCTAGAGTGAAACAAATAATATATAACTTGAGTTCATTTTATTATTTTTCCATTCTAAACATTTCATTATCCCAAAATTGAAAACCTTAATATGTATGTGTTTTTTTTTTTTTGTTTGTTTAAGATTAAGGAAAAAATTGATTCTGAATTTATAATATAAATAAATAGTCATTTATTACTATGCTATGGATTGAATGTTAACACAAGGGGAGGGGGAAAAGAAAAAGCAGGAGAAAGGCAACAAAGTATAATAACTGTCACATGTAGAACACGTGACTTTTAATTGTTTAACCAATTATTAGCACTTAGAACGCTTCCATATTAGTTCGCTCTACTTTCTATTTTTTCACAAAAAAATTACATTACATACATATATGCCAATGGCGTCACTTCACCGATTTTCCGGGAAAACAAACACCCCTTTTCTCCTCCATCACCTCTTTACTCTCTATCGTTTACAATTTATTTGACAACCCAAAAAACCTAGGAAAGAGAAACAGAGAGAAAAAAAAAATGAAAAGCCTTTTCAAGTCCAAACCAAAATCTCCTGCTGAAGTCGTAAGGCAAACTCGGACCCTTCTCTTGTCCCTCAATGCCACCAGTGACCTTCGCGGCTCCAAACGAGAAGAAAAGGTCTTTACTTAGTTTCTGTTTATTTATGTTATAAAGTTTGAATCTTTCTGTCTATGTATGTTTTAAAGTTTGAATCTTTATTACTCTAATTATGCGAAAACGGTTTTTGAGTTTAGCATGTTCAGTGTGTAGTTAATAATTTTATATGAATTTGTTTGGTTGTTTACAGATGGATGAATTGAATAAACACATGCGAGAGTTAAAGCTGATTCTTTATGGTAGTAGTGAATCTGAACCTGTTGCTGAGGCTTGTGCACAATTGACTCTGGAATTTTTCAAAGAGAACACTTTGCATCTTCTAATTGTGTTCCTTCCAAAATTAAGCTTGGAGGTGAGGATAAACTTGGAGTTATTATCACTGCTTTCAGTTTAATCACACTTTAATTTCTTGTGCACTGTTCTCTTTTGCTTATCGTAAAGAAAATCATTTTTCATAGGCACGTAGAGATGCCACCCAAGTGGTTGCAAATTTGCAGAGACAACAGGTCCAATCTCGGGTGATTGCTTCTAGTTACTTGGAAGCTAACATAGATCTTATCGATATTTTGGAATTGGGGTAAGATATTGTTATTGAAATTTTTTTGATATTTTGGTTGGTTTGTTTTGCTGATGATCTTTACTATAATTATAATGTATAGCAAATCTCAACTTTTCAACTTGAGTCAGTCATTAGTATTTGAAATTTATATCAGTGTGTCTGTGTGCTCATGAGCATTCATTACTGTTATTTAAACTCATTTATAATTGCAAAAATAATGAATTAGAATGGGGGCTTCCTGCCTCATTTCACTTCTAATGCCCAACTCCGGTACTTTGTGAGAGGGATCAGGTGCTTCTGACCTTCCTAATGACGTCTCCTGAACTTATGGTCTCAGCTGTTGTACTTTTTTAAACTTTTTGTTTGGAGATGTTACAGATATGGTGGGTGTTTTACTTTCTAGAAGTTGTTTATGTTTGAAATTTTTGAATTTATGTTTGAAATTTTTGAATTTTATCTTAAAGAATATCATAAAAGCATAGAAAGGTATTATGAATGAGAACAATATTGAAGTGCTAAATGGTGAATTTGAGATATGTATCAGACTTGATGTATTAAGAACATGAAAATGGTGCTGGTCCAGCTTTAGAAGTATACACAAAGCTTTCTATGTTTTGTAGCCATCTTTAGGATGAGAAAGCACCTTTTAAAACTGGATGCAACACTAATTTTATGGGAAAGCTTGTTTTCTCTTACTAGTCTTCTAATTAATATTCCAGTAGATAACTTTACTTTCATTAAAAACTTGATTAGGTATGAAGATTCAGACCTTGCTCTGCATTATGGTGGTATGTTGAGGGAGTGCATACGTCATCAGAGCATTGCAAGGTAAATTGTTCTGAAACTAAAAAATTAGTTGGCTGCATATTATTTGTGTTTACTGGCTTTATTTATTTATTTTATTATTTTTTGCAACACCACTTTTGTTCATAAGCTGGTGGATGTAAAGATATTATTTTCTGAATTCATATTTTTAAAACCTCTCTTAAATGTTAACTCCTTTTGTAGGCATGTCTTGGAATCAGAGAACATGAAGAAGTTTTTTAACTATGTACAGCTTCCTAATTTTGATGTTGCAGCAGATGCTATGGCAACTTTCAAGGTTGAGTTGTCTACTATTTTCTCTCATTGTATAAAGATGGGGGGGCTGTCACAATAGTATATTAGTTATGCTATTTAATCTCTAAGATTGTTTATGAATTGTGTGAACATTTAAATATTTTTACTGGAAAAACAATCAAATGCATTGTAGCAGTTATTCTGTGATTAATGAGTTACTTAGCTTGCTTATGTTGGGGAAAAATATGTAAGAGGTTATCCCTTATAATTGGTGTCACATCCATCTCTACCTGGTCTTGATATTTTGGTTGGCTTATTTCCAGTTCTCCATTATAATTGCATTACTTGCAAGCATGATGATTTTATTGTACGATATGTTCCAGGAGCTTTTGACCAGGCACAAGTCCACTGTTGCTGGATTTCTTTCGAAAAATTATGATTGGGTAAGTTTCTTTTGAGAGTAACCTTTTTTTTGCTTAAAAAGTATATTTGGTTTCCACTTTGATTTTTGTTTTAGGAAATTGAAGATAAAACCTATATTTTTTGAATGAGAACTGTTTGAGAAAAATAAAAGGCTGAAAGTCCATTGTATTGTATTTTTCATTCTTAAATTAGACGAGTTGACTTGACCAAAAGGAGAATGGGTATGGTAGGATCTAGATTTTACTGGAATGGTTCACTTGTTCACTTGTTCTTTTTGTGATTATGATTATTTATTGAAATTTAGTCCGAAGTCTGTTGTTGAAAGTCTAGGAACCACAAAAATAATGCTGCAGACAAGGAGACAAATCCTTTCAATTTTCTGTGATTTCTGCCTTTGTTAGGTTTACAAATCTTTTCACCACTCATAAATATATTCTCATGTCAATAGGAATACATATATTCTGTTTACTTGTGTCAGTGACTCAATGAATGTGTGATCTGTTCCTTCCACTTTTTTCTATTGCTGAAGGGCTGAGTGCTAGGATCAGAAAATTCTCTCCAATTTATTGTGGTAATATCATGGCTTCCACATTTTCAATATTTTGATCTATGGCATTTTAACTTTTCTCCAACTTGGTGTGGTTCCAGTTCTTTCAGGATTTTAATTCGAAGCTGCTGGAATCTGAAAGTTATATCACCAAACGGCAAGCTGTTAAGGTACGAATATGCTTCTTAATGTCTGAATTCTATCCTAGCAAACTGCAAATAGCTGACTATGCAAGCTTAATATCATGCGCGGACCGGTTGTTAGAATATGGAGATGTTTGGAAGTCTCTCACTTCTTTTCAATTGCATAGCATTAATATGGAACTGCATCTTGTGCATGACAATTTCTTATTTCTATTTCTTCGCTTATTTTCTGGAAAGGGAAAGAGCATTTCCTGTTTGTATCTTTTCATCTTGGGCATACATTCTAACGGAAATTAATGATATTTCAAGATCTGTTTGTATCTTTTCATCTCGGGCATACATTCTAACGGAAATTAATGATATTTCAAGATCTGTTTGTATCTTTTCATCTTGGGCATACATTCTATCGGAAATTAATGATATTTCAAGAATTCAGAGTACAATTAGCCTCTAGATTCTTGCAATTGATGCCTTTATATGTCATGTCAGCCATAATTCACATGAAAATTTGATGAACTACAGTAAGGCTGCACTTGTTGTGCCTATTACTGTTGCCCCGACTGTTATGTTGCCTGTGTTTTCCTTGTGTCTGCTTGTGTGATGCGTTTATTTCTTTTAAAGCTGAGTTTATTCTGACATTATTTTTTGCTATTTTTTTCAGCTTTTGGCTGAAATTTTACTCGACCGTTCAAATTCTGCAGTCATGGTGCGATATGTGAGCTCCAAAGATAACTTGAGGATTCTAATGAATCTTTTAAGGGTATGTTGCTTATTGTCTTTGATAGTTGAGGACACCTACTTTTTCAATCTACTGCTTGATTAACAGAATTTATTGAAGAGGAAATAAAGCGTGGAGGAGACAATCCAAACTCTGGTTGTTCATATTATATTCTTTAGCAATCAAACAGAGAAATTGTATAAGCCTAATTTGTTTTACCTTTTTTTTTAAAAAAAAAAATTCCATTTCAGGAATCAAGCAAGAATATACAGATAGATGCATTTCATGTGTTCAAGGTATTGGCTCAAATGTTTGACATGCATGATTATTTATTCTATTTTTTTTTTTTTTTTATTTCTTTTTGACTTGTGTTCTTTTCTCATTGTTTATAATTATAATAGCTATTTGCTGCCAATCAAAATAAACCTCCTGAAATTGTTACCATACTTATTGCCAATAGAAGCAAGCTTCTGCGTTTCTTGGCCGACTTTAAGATGGATAGAGGTATGACATGTTGATTTTACATAGCAATTTTAGTTCCAATTATTATTGCCATGGCTTTGGTGAAAATGCAAGTTTCATTTGTTGCAGAAGATGAGCAATTTGAGGAAGATAAAACTCAGGTGATCAAAGAAATTGCGGCGTTAAAACAAGTAGGCGGCCAGTGAACTGCAATTCAATATTTGCCAGCTGGGTGTTGTATGGGCATCGGCGAGAGATGATAATTTCAAAACTAGTGCTGTGCATAACACATTCCAGAAACAAAAGATTAAGAAGGGAATGAAACTAATTATGATTTGCGAACTGTTTTCGTGTAATTTTTTTTTTTTATAGTTTGGCAAGTCTTTCATGATACAGAAGGTTTTTACCTTGTATAATAAAATTTTAAAAAGCTGGCTTTTAGGTTTTTTTTTTTTTTTTGACCCTTCCCTCTGCTTTTTCAATCATCTGTTTACAGAGTAGGTATAGATATGCCAAATCAAATATATATATATATATATATCTTCTCTAAGAAAAACTCATGCACAACCTGGCCAGTTGATTGACTACATAGCTGCATTTTATATTTGAGTAGTCAATTTGGCAAATTCAATTTGCCACCCCTCTAGGAAACACAATTAATATGAAAAATCAAAAGATGGTTCTAAAACCAAAATAAATTAGTAGTTAAAACATTCTGCTAACGTACATGATATTATTTCCTTCACATAATGGTATATCAATTACTCAATCAAAAAAATAAGCCAACTATCTCATGGAGCTTTTCTACAACTTTAGTTTACTAGGTTGACTGGGTTTCTCATTTCAATAATTACTACACTGCATCTAATACTCGGCAAATGACAACAGCAAAGCTCCTGGTCAAAGTTCCCCAGCTCTGGCAATTCCTCGCTTGTAATGGGTAGCTTAATTTCAAAAGGCTACAATAACGATCAAATTGAACAGAGAATTACTGCTAGTAGGCCTCACAAGTAGCTCCATTATATCCATAACTGACTAGCTATTGGAGATGATTGGTATGTAAACTTTTCATGACACTCATGTTAGATGGAAAATCATACCCAAGACAACCATTTAATTCATCACCATTTGGAACAAGCTCAGAACAGTAAAAATTTTATTAATTATGTAAACCTTCAGGAAAGAATAAGATTGCAACCTATGATCAATTAACCATAGTCCTGTATAGGTAAAGAAGTCAATTTGAAGATGTGTCAGATATTATCTCAATGCCAACATGTATCAGAACAATGTTGCTGACAGATTACCGGGCATCCATGTCGCACCTTCTCAGTATACAACCTACAGAATGGGGCAGGAAATGAAGTCATCTTTATTTTTAAGAAATCGATGCTTATTAAGGTTTCTACCATTGGTTACATAAATGACAAATCATATGGGCAAATACTGGGACTTACCAAAAAGCAAAGCGAAAAAGACTATTAGCTGTATTCATTGGGGTTTTCCCTACTTCTGATGAGAGGGACACCATCTTCCCTCCAAATTATACGACCCTCACATAATGCCACTGTCACTTCCACATATAAGCGATGCTCCTATAATTCAGAAACAGAACAAGAAATGTCATAAAAAAGGTGCATTTTTTTATATTTCATAATAATATAATTATTTTAATTTTATACCGCCACATTAGTTTCAATAATCTAGTGTGAAAACTCTATAACTAAAATCACTGCATTTTGCCTTGAATTATGCTTTAGTGAAGACAGTTTTAGTTTCAGCAAGGGGCAAGGGTACATGTCAGAAAATTAAAAATTTTGTTCTATTTCTTTTGCCTAATTACATAATAAATTACGATTAAAACCTCAAATTAAATTTTTTAATTTGTAAGCTTAACAGTTTCCCCAAAGTTTTCTTAGAAGTTCCAAAATTAAAAAAAAATGGAAATTTTCTTTTTGAAGTTTTTGAGAGGTTTCAATGTCTTACATGGCAATGTAAGCCTTTCAGAGGTTTCATCATGCTTTATAGAGATTAAGCAATAGGATCATCTTGTCAATCAATTTACAAAAAGTTGGTTTACCACTGGCCCAAATTAAACAATTTAATAATGGTAAATGCCATGGAAAATTTTAAGTTTATTTTTCTAGAACCTTTTCACAGATGAAATTCATAAAAAAAAAGAAGGTACAAGCAGAGGTTAAAGACATTGCAGTTCATACAAATTGGATAAATGTGACAGAATAATATTACCTCTTTGAGAACCCTTGCAGCTAGGTCCTCTGAACTGTCATTAGCAAGCACAGGGACAACTCTTTGAGCAAGGATAAGCCCTCTGTCGTAATGGTCATCAACAAAATGGACAGTTGGCCCCGAGTATCTAACAAGGCAAAAGAGAGAGGCCAAGGGGGAAAACCAAAACAAATAATTTTCTCACTAATCTATGACTAAAAGAAGATTAGGACAGCAAAACTGAAATACAAATGAACTTTAGTTATTTGTTCTAAAATGAACAATTTTGAAGATTAAAAAGAGTAAAAACGAATGTTATAAGTTACCTTGCTCCAGAAGCAATTACTGCTTTATGCACCTTCATACCATAGTAGCCTTTGCCTCCGAAGGCTGGAAGAAGTGCTGGGTGGATATTTAATATGCATTTCGGATAAGCTTGAATCAATTCTGCTGGTATAAGTTTTAGATACCCAGCTAGAAGAATGAAGTCAACCTCAAACTCCCTGATTAAGACATGTCAAATATAGATTAGGATAGGTATAATCATTCACCTGTGTGCCAATCATATTAAAATTGAAGAGGGAGGAAGAGAGCAACTATTTCTTGCAGATATTCTATGCACCTTGCATTTTCTTGAAACTAAGTGTTTTAATACCATATTTAGTAGCTGGATCTAGAGATGTGTTAAGAGGACATGAAAAAGCAGACAGTAGATTATTCTTCACTATTATAACATGCATTGTCCTTCATATTGTTGTGAGAAAGACTTTTGCTCTTTTTCTTTCAACTATTCAAAGGCTCAGTCTACGAACTACAGTTTTATGTTTCATATTACTGCATTTTACTCTGATCAAGTACCTGTAAGTTACTAATTCAGATGGCAAATCTTCCTCTTTAAGTGCTCCGCGGAACTAATTAATTTTAGAACAAAGATGGAAAAATTAGAACTTTTAGAGTTGGTTTAAATCCAGAGAACCAAAGATGCCCAAATGATTAATTTATCATGGAGAAACTAAAGTATCCATTGGGTAAAATACAAATAATTCCGTTTGCCCAACAAAAATTGATTTCAGCCAATAGTTTTGTCCATTAAAACAAAAAATTATGCATGGTAATACCAGTTTCAAAAAGGATCAAGGACTCAAATGATTTGCTGACATTCCCCCATGTTTTGCCAAAATGGACCAACAAGTAATTGCTCAAGCTCATTCATACTCATAAACACAGGATGAAAATTGTTGTTTGAGGTGGGAAAACAGGGACAAAAAAAGGACGTTTAGTTACATATGCACATGATTGCTAACATGTTCTCTCTTCAATCCAATAGTACCCAATCAAGCCTCAGTTATTTACTTCTTAAGAAATCACTATACGTAATGAAGATCAACAAGAATCACTCATGAGGCTAGTTACTAAACTAAGAACAAATGTTAATTCACCACTGAAAATTGCAAATAAATATAAAAAAAGTTTAACTATACAGAGTAAATTTAAAAAATGAGCCTAACCTAAGAGCAGTTACAAGGTCCCTTGGAGATAGTCCATCAGGTTCATCTTTAGTTCTAGGAAACAAAATAACTGGAATTTCCTTATTTCTTGCATACTCTGCACCTCCACAACCTGTAAGACAGACAAAAGAAACATATATAGAATTTGGTGCAAACAAAATATTAAGGTATCATTGCTTTAAAATGCCCAAGTAACTTTATTTTCTCATTGAACAGATCATTGTATCAATGTATATGATTTTAGAAGTTGGAGTAACCAAACTCTAATAACTATCAAGGGAGTTAAATCTTAAACAAGCATCTTAGATGTTAAAAGAGAGTAGGCAACTCAAGTGCTTAACAGTTTTCAAAATCTTATATAGGGAACAGAACTATCTTTAACTATAGATATAAATCTCTCATTCATTTGGTTAGATGAGCAAGAACATTAAACCATAATCCAATTAAATCCTTATGTAGCATAAAAATTAAATGAGAACACTATTGGCAATGAGAGAGTAAAGAAGTTTGACTTGAGCACATTTATATATAAAAAATACATTACACATGATGAACATAAACAGCTATATTTCTACTGCAGTTTAAATGTTTTTTGTCATAATAATTTTCCAAAGAAAAACCTAGACGTAATAATAGAAAAGGGGGAATGAACTACTGAAATATTAGAAGCAGAAACCAACCTTGCAACAAGAGGTTACTTAAAAATTTCACCTTTAGAACAAAAGAAAGGCATAATCCATAACTACCAGCTTGTGATTTTTTCAATAATCATATTTGCATAATGGGTACAAATATTTACATGAAAATCATGAACTGTAGAGAAAGAAATCATTAATCATTAATCCCCCCAAAATAAAAAATTTACCAATAAAATGTAGAGCTCAAGCACATAAGTGTATAGAGAACATTCCAGACAAAACGTACCGTGCTTATTAGTGACCACAACGACAATGTCACCATTGACTGATCCTTGAAGGCAAGCCTCATGAATTGACTTAAAATTTGAACCTGCACCTGACACAAAAACTGCAAGCTTTTTCCTTTTCAGCACAGGGTTCTTGTAATCTTCTTTGTCAAAACTAACATCCCCTAATTTCTCAGAACTTTTCACACATTCTAATCTCTTAAAAGATGGTTTTACTCTTGTTGGAGAAATTGATTGATGATTTTTGAAGCAGAGATAATTAGTGGACTGAATAGAGGAGTAAGAAGAAGAATGATAAAAAGCTAAAAAGCACGGATTTTTCGGGGTTTGGATTGCCGGAATAATGGAGTTTGAGTATAAACCAGAAAGCAAGGCCCTTGATTCCATGGAAGCCATACGAAGAAGGAAAAACTGAAGACTGCAACGGCGCGACACAGAGTCTGTCCCCGTATAAAAAGAATGGTGGTGTAGTTGAAATTATTTATAATTTCATAAATTTTAAAATATATAAATCAAATATAATATTATTAATAATTTATTTACTCATTATATTAAATACATAAAAAATAAGTTATATAATAAATTTTTTTAAAAAATAAATAAATAATAAAATATATAAAAATAAATTGAAAAATAAAAAATAAAAGTACAATAATCCTTTAAATTTTTTAATTTAATTTATTTTTATAATTTAAAATTATTTAAGTTAAATTAAAAAATTTATTTAAATTACAATTAAATTAAAGAATTTAATTAAAAAAATTGACATAATATATGAATTTATTTGCCCTATTGTCCAAAAGCGAAACTCAGGTACAACTCATCATTCTGATACAAAGACTGCTCATTTTCTTACCATTATTGCCTGCAGAGTCGAAATTAGGTATATATTCTTTGGGTTTCAATTTCCTGCTGTATTTAGTAATTTTTGTTGCTAGATTTGATCAACGATTGTCCTAATTAAAGGTCTTTCGAGTATGTTGAATTGCCGTTGATAAATTTATTTCTTCGCTTCCAAATTATTGATTTGAATCGGATTTATTTTACCCATTTTTGAGCTGTTGATGAACTGACTTCTCAATTTCTCTATGTAAAAACAGAACTACCGATGAGTTCAATTGCGTTTCTTCAATGTTTAGTTGCGTATTTATAGCTACTGACGAATCTTTGATCAAATACTAATCTCCAATTGGTTTGTGATTCTAGTAACAGTAAAATGGTGTTGTGCTATCCTTCAACCCCCAAGAAATTGGCAATGACTGTGGGATGCTTCATTGCTGGAGCTGGCCTTTTTGCTATTGGCTCACATTTCTCCTATGTACACATTACGCCTCAACAAGCTCGCATCAAAGCTCGAAATGATTTTGTCAAAGAACGATTAAGAAAGAAACATGGCAAAGGATAGAACTAGTCTCTAAGAGGATAACCAGCTGTAAAACTTGAGATATTCATCAAAAGGTACGAGTTCGAATTCAGAGTGGGGCGGGAGAGGGAAAGCTACCCCTACTGTGGTCTTCTTGTCTAGTCTCTATTCCTTCTGTTATAGTGATAAAAGAATTTGCAGTAAAATGTCATACATGATGCTTTAGTTGCAGTTTAAGGGGCATCGAGAGTTGTTTGCTTTGATGATCATATTCGATTGTTTTATTCTGCTGCCAAAATGTGTACTGAATACTGTGTTTTATTGGGTGCTTGGTGCACACAATTCTATCATATGATATAGTGCTTGTTTTCCAGTTATTTTGTCCATATTTTTACATTAAAGTCATCCTAGAAACTAACGATTGGTAAATGGAAAATTTTGCTTTTTTTTTTTTCAAAATGGAAATTGCATTTTAATTGATGAAAATGCGCAATAAGAGTTCAATAACAAATAGTTCATGAATGATATAATCTATCATACATCCATGAATTAGAACTTGAATGAAAATTAATTGTGCCAGTTAGGTGTCTCTCCCCCTTATGGGGGAACACCGCAAAGGACAAATTATTGTTTCCATGTATATACTCTCATCCATTTTTGGAGGCACACAACAGTGTTGTGGACTGCCTCAAGGAAAGGAAATTTAAATTACAGGTAAGTTAGATCAAAGCCTCTGCTACAAACAAGCTAGAGGATGTGATTATGCACACTTGTAAATCAAAGGAAGAACTGGAACAAATTTTCTTGGGTAGGAGGCATTCAAAGAATTGACTGACATATTATACCAGTTTCCTATCTCAGGCACAATCCAAAAACGGAAGGAAATAAATAAAAAAAATGGAAAGGGAAGGATGTCATTGATAGATATGAATATTTCTTTTTCTGAACGAGTTGTCAATCAGTTATCGGCTTGTTGTGGGTTAAAAATGAACTAGGAGAGTACATAAAGAAGACCCCTTGACATGGTAAAAAAGTAAGCCAAAAGCTGCATTACAACCAGCGCTCGTTTATAAAAGACTAGGAAGCTTGGAATTACTTGACACGGAATGAGTTTACCAAGGAGTTTAATCTTTTTGCAACAACATGTACCCGAAATCATCAGTGTGATGGTGAGCAGAGTTTCTAGCAATTTTAATTCTACATTCCATGGAAGGGCAGCACCTGGAAAATATGACCTCATGGCTATCACATATCAATATGGCAGTTGGCAAAAGTAAAAAACAAAATTACCACCTAGACAATTCATGTCTCATTCTGGTTTGAGGCAACAAGAACAAGATAAACGCACATACCTAACACTGAGCATTAAAATATATATATATATATATATATATATATATA
>CANXYC011975242.1:0-11179 GCA_948193065.1 Aleurites moluccanus | reverse complement strand
AACCGAACTAACCGAAATTTCAAAAAAAATTAATCGAGCCAAACTAAATTTTGAATCCAAATGAACTAAACTGACCAAACTAGGTTCGATTAGGTTTGATTTTTGATTTTCTCGATTTTTGCTCACCCTTACCCATAACTGACAAAGTTGGACCTTCTTCTGCCCTCTACTGATGAGCTTATGCCTTGTTGAGTACATCTTTATGAGGATAATGACCATGCAGATCATCATCCTTTTTCCAGTATGAAGGGACATATTGGTCTTGGTCCCTATGCCTCTGCCCCTACTAACGAAGCAGAAGGCAACTTTCTAGGCTTGAGAGCGGACTTCTTTATCCAGGAAGGTTGGCACATCGTTGAAGCCTTCATAAATATTCATGAGCTTCACTAGATCCAAGATCCCACTCAATGGTTTGTGAACATTGCCTCTGCTTTGTCAAGTCTTCTAAAGGTGACCAAAACTTACTCGGTTTCCACTAAAAGTATGTTGTTCTGTGTCATCCATCATATGACCACTGTAAGTTTTCTTTTATCTGCTCTTTCCTCTTCTTTTTTCTGAATACACCTACTAATTATTACTTTCTTTATATAGGGTTCATGATAATTATTTCAAGTATACAACAAACTAGTCTCATCAGATTAATATTATTTGAAGGCCAGAGAGGCAGGGTTACAATTTGAAGAGTTGTCGAAGAAGCAACACAAAGAAATCCTTTTTCTTCGACAAAGATGGAGAAAAAAATCAAAGGAGGTTGAGGCACAAATTGTCAAGTTGACAGAGGACTTGAAAAGGCCAAAGCAGTGGAATAGTCTTTTACTGCAATAGAGGATTAGTTAAATGAGTCGAAGGGGGAGCTAGAGCAGAAAAACAAAGAATGCGAGGATGTTCGCTCCAAACTCTGATCTTCTAAATAGGAGATTCTCCGTCTCCATAGGCTCATGGAAACCCAAGCTGGGGACTTTAACCAGGAAAGAGGGGAGTTGGAAAAAGAGATAACCGATCTTAAACAAGAAAGGGACCAAGCTGAAACTTCTTTTCGAAGGGCTATCCTTGACTACCTGGGGTCAAAAAAGTTTCGATGCCGAGTTGCTGAGTCAGTGCTTACTGTTGGAGCTTCATTTTATAATGAGGCTCTTAACAAGGTGACAGAACTTTATCCTGACATACTCTTTCATCTGGAGAAGAAGAAAACTATTATTCTTGCTTCCCCCCAACCAATCGAGTCAGGCCTTGCTGAACCTACTAATATTATTGAAGAAAGGTCGACTCAAGCTGAGTATGTTGAGGTCTCTCTTTCTGTTGAGGTTCCTCAAGTGTCTTCTTTTGTACCCCTTCAACCAGAGCTTCTTGCTGAAAATATTGAGCCTTCAGCTGATGTTCCTCTAGCCCCACAATGATTTTGTTTCTTTCTCTTTTTTTTTTTTGTAATAAAAATATTTGATTAATAAAAGACTTTATTTTTCTTCATTTGTGCCCTTTTATTTTTCAACTATTGAATATATTTCTTGTGCCAAGATAGGGACTTAGAAAAATTTCATTCATAGAAATAACAATGCCTTGCTGACAGAGGACTTAGAGAAATTTATCCCTTTAAGAATTATAATGTTTCGCCATATGAGAACTTATGAAAACCTTCATCTGAGGGATAATAATGCCTCGCCAGATGAGGACTTATGAAAATCTTCCCCTCAGGGATAATAATACATCGCTAAATAAGGACTTATGAAATTCATCCCCTTAGGGATAATAATGTTTTGTAAGATAAGAACTTCTGAAATCCATCCCCTGAAGGATAATAGTGTCTCGCTAGATGAGGACTTATGAAATCCATCCCCTTAGGGATAATAGCGCATCGCCAGATGAGAACTTATCAAATCCATCCCCTTAGGGATAATAGTGCTTCATTAGATAAAGACTTATGAAAACCTTCCATTTAAAGATAATAATGCCTTGCCATATGAGTACTTATGAAATCTATCCCCTTAGGAATATTTAATGAATAATGCCTAACTATGCAAAGACTTCCTCCCTTAGGAGTTATGCTTCGCAGACTTTCGCCTAACCAAATTAGGTCTTTGGGACCTAGCAGATTTTCGATTAGACTTACTAGGTCTTTGGTGCCCAGTCTGTTCTGGGACTTTATTTTAAATACAATGGTTTAAAATACCTACTTAGGTCGCAGTAGAGTTTTTGCCCCACCCTTGTGAGGACTTTTGCATGTTCGTATTAAGAGCCATGCTCCCTTTCGACATAGGACTTCAAACCTTGCTTTGGCAAGGACTTTTGCTTGTCCATATTAAGAGCCTTGCCTTAACAAAGACTCTCACCTGGCATAGGACTTTTGCTCCACCTTAGTGAGGACTTATGCATGTCCGTATTAACAGCCTCATGTTGACGAAGACTCTCGCCCAATATAGGACTTTATACCTTGCCTTAGCAAAGACTTTTGCCTATCCATATTAAGAGCCTCGCCTTGACGAAGACTTCCACCTGGCATAGGACTTTTGCCCTACCTTGGTGATGACTTATGCCTGTCTGTATTAAGAGCCTTGCTCCCTCTTGGCATAGGACTTCAAATCTTGCCTTGGCAAGGACTTCCTCCCTTAGAAGTTGCACCTATTTATAATAGGACTTTTTGCCTTGTCTTGATAAGGACTTTAATATTTTTCAAGAGACCATAAGATAAAATATAAATGAAAAAATTCCAACTTATATTAATAATTTTACTGATAGTACATTTTCAAATGATGTACATTTCAAATATGAAGAATTTCTTCATCGCTCATTGAGGCTAACTTGTATATGGTCAGGCTCACAATTGCTTTCACTAAGAAAGGTCCCTCCCATGTAGGGGCGAGCTTATCAGTTCCTTCCTTCTTCCAGTGGCTTCCAAGTATCTCATTATAAGGTCTCCTTTTGCGAAAACGCTTCTCTTCACCTTTTTATTAAAGTACTTATTGCCTTGTTTTTATAATTGGTCAGTCTAAGACATGCAGCTTCTCTGAGTTATTCTACCAAGTCTAAGTCTACTCTTCAAGCCTGGTCATTCTCCTAGTCCCTGCAGTAGTTGACCCTTTCGCTGGGCAAGCCATTATCTACAGGGATACTGCTTCGATTCCAAATGTCAAGGAGAAGGGTGTTTCGCCTGTAGGTTCTAGCAGGGTGGTGCAATTATCCCACAAGACATAATGAAGCTCATCCACCCAACTCCTTCGATAGCCATCTAGCCGTTTATTCAAGCCTTGAAGAATAGTCTTGTCTTGCCTATTTGATTGAAGATAGGTAACGAAATAGAATTATTGTTAGATATGGAGCCCGTTGCAAAAAGATCTAACTTTGGCATTATCTGTAACACCCAAATTTTTATATTAATTTTAAAATATTATTTTATCAATGAGTGATAGTATTCTAATAATATTTAATAAATATAAAAATGTTTTCGATTGTTTAGTATTCTATTATTATATAAAGTAAAGAAAAAAATTAGATTTTTTTAAGATTTGACTTTTAATTACGAATTTTCGTATTATTTTATTATATTATGAATTGTAAATTATTTAATTATAAAAATTTTTATTTAGATAGTTAAATCAATTATTTTATTGTAAATTATTAGTTATTTATTAATTATTAAATTAATTACTTTATTATTTTAAATTATTTAATGATTTTATTAGTTAATATTTAAAGTAAAATTTTATTATTATTATTACATTATTATTATATTTATATTTATATGTATATATTTATTTATTATTTATTTATAGATTATTAAATTATATATTATTATTATTATTATTATATAAAAAAAGAGAATGAAAGACCAACGAAAGATCTGGAAACCCAAATCTTTGTTCTTCTCTTTGTTTTATTTTTGTTAACTTATAATATATATATATATATATATATATATAGAAGATTATTTAAGAAAAGAAGAAAGGGAAGTGTAGAATCGAGGAAAACAGGGGATAAGACCCAGAGAGAAAGAAATAAGAAGATCTCGCCGGAAATCCAACATCTGACTATCATCGGAGACCACGCGCAACATCAGCATGGAGAGCGGCCACCGGCGACCTCGGACGTAGCAACGGTAATGGAATCCGAGTAAATTATCAATTACTGTGTATAATTTAGGAGATTAAACTTTAAATAAATTAATATAAGCAAATTGAAGTAATTATGAATATTATTTGAGAATTATTAGTGAAATTTAGATATCCAATTATTAAATTATGATGGAATAATGTAAACAATGTAGTAGCTAAAATTAAGTAATAATCATAAATGAGTTAATAAAATATTAATTTTAGTGTATTAATTATCGTGGTTTAATTTAATTATATTATCGAAGAAAAATACTTGCGAATTGGATATTTTATGAATTTAATTGCTGACTAATATTAATATTTTTGAGACTTGTACACAGTTGATGGATTAATTAGATTATTTTGAAATTATTATTATTTATGGAATTTTATAGATTAAATAGTTAGAATTAATTGGAGGTTGATATTGATTATTATTTTTGCAGAATAATTAGAGAAAATGGGGTAAAATATTTTTGGACTTTTATAAATAATTAAATAATTTTATGGATCAAATAATTGAGGCGTATAATATTTATTATAAATATTTATTGTTGAGTTTGAGACTCAGGAGAGGCAATTGATTGATGGTATTAGATGTCAAATTATGAGATATTTATTAGAAATGTTATCATTTTTATTTCAATGGGTTATATCCAGTTTTAAGAAAGGTTATGCTAAAATTTCAGCAAATTCTTGGAACTCGTTGTTTTTATTTAAGAGTCAGAATTTGAATATTATTTTAATAATTCTCGTATTTGGTTCCAATATTTCAGATGTATTTTTTACTGTCGTCAGGAGACGCTCTGAGGGAGTCAACCAATTTGATGGTCGTCAAGTTTTTGAGTTAATATATTTTAATTTAACTTTGCATCTAAGTATGACATGTAAGCATTGAATGAATGTGTATATATATATATACATATATATATATAAAGCTATCAATATTGCATTAAATTTAGAATCATGATGTATGTTTATGCAGTATTACATGATGTTGAATGAATGAATGTGAATATATATATATAAGTTATAACTATTGCATTAGATTTAGAATAATGAAGTATGTTTATGCCGTATTTTATGATATTGAATGATATGTATGTATGTGGTTGCATTGGAAAATATGATGATGTGAAATCTAGTTGTATTAACACATAAAATATTAACGATATAACATGATATGATATAATGATGATGTTTATTACAGGGATTGTTTTGTTAGAGAATGGTCTCATCGTGGCTTCTAAATATGGATAAGAAAGTATAGTGATACTTAGTTTGAACTAGTCTCATCGTGGTCCCATAATTAAATTTTAAGAAAGTCAAAGGAGGGGGTCGGCTCCCCAATTACGATAAATGAAAACATAAACGAAGTTTGATTCCACGAATATTTTCCATCATGGATATTTTATATGTTTATAGACAAATATGTGAAATGTGGCATTTCATGTAGATTAATAAATAACTTGCATGTTAAATTAATTTATATCAGTTCATTGAGTAGAACGCTCGCCCCTATTTAAATATTTTTTCAAGTTTCGGGTCTAATTTAAAGAGATTAAATTTTTAAGTTGAGTATTCTTGCTTTTTATTCCTTAGGCGGAGGAGTTATTTTATTTTGTTATGTAATTATTTCATATTCAATGTATGAAAATTTTTGGGACTCCGCATTGTTATTTTCAGTGTTAGATTTATGGTTGTAGTTCTGTCGTTGCTCCGTTAAATAAAAATCTTTAGTTGATGATATTAAATGCATAATGTCAATCCTGAGTGACTAAGTGACGATGTTAAATTATTTACATTATGTTTGACAGGTGGGCTCATAGCCCTTGCTTGTGATAATTATAGCTGTCATTTTGCAATTTTGTCGTTCAGTGATAAGTTAAATTTACTATGGGTTCCAAAAGCCTTATGTTTTCTCGTTCTCTGGTGTCAGTCATGTGCCCAGTAGGATCGGGTCGTGACATTTTCAAACTATTTTCCATTATCGCTAATCAATTAATAAGGAACTCTAAACCTGTAGACAATATTCTTCCACAGAAATCCAATAACCTTATCTACTATAATAATGCCAACAGTTTTGCTTCCACCTATTCGGTAAAATATTCCATGACTATAAGAAGAAATTTTCGCTGTCTTGAAGCCATTGGGAAGAGACCCACTATATCCATTCCCACTTTGTAAAGGGCCATTGACTTGTCAAAGGAACTTGTTCTGCAGCAGGAACATGCTTCCTATTATCAAACTTCTGGCATACATAGTATTTTCTAACTAAGTTTATGGCATCTTATTTCATGCGAGGCCAGAAGTATCCTTGCCTGATAGTCTTGGCAGTTCGGACTTTTTTGCCAGCGTTCATTCCACATGATCCTTCATGAATTTCCCTGAGCACATACTCTGTTTTGTTGGCCTTAGACACTTCAACCATGGCAGGGAATACGCCTGCTTTGTATAGGGCACCTGCATGCAAAGAAAAGTGAGAGTTTATATGTTTCACCTTTTTTGCTTTGGTTTGATCTTCCGGTAGCTCGCCCTTCTCCAGGTATCGAACTATCAGGTCCATCCAGCACGACTGATCATCTATCTCCATGACAATTTCTTCCTCCTGGATGTTTGATTGTTCTACTGCTCCTTCAAAGAATCTACGAGGAAGGTGTAGATGCAGGGAAGCTGTAAGTTTGCTCAGCCCATTAGCTTTGCCATTGTCATCCTATGGGATTTGCATTATTTGGACATCTACACCTCTCCTTCATCTTTTAATTTAGGGCCTTGACCTTTCTCAGGTATTTGGCCATGGCAGCATCTTTAGCCTCAAACTCCCCTTTCACCTTATTGACTATCAACTATGAGTCGCTATAGATCCTTAGATGTGCCATCCTTAGAACGTCTGCCAACTGGAGGTTGTGCAACAACGCCTCATATTCTGTCGTGTTGTATATGGTTGTAAATTCAAGCCTCAAGGCATACTATAGAACTAACCCATCTAGACCTTTCAATATAATTTTTGCACCATTTCCCTCCATACTACTGGCTCCATCTACAAACAAATTCCATATTAGACTATCACCAATTAAATTAGGTTCAAAATCAAACTTGGTAATAAGGGATGGTCTCTGGTGAAATAGTCTGGCTCTTTTCTCTAAAGGAACATTTTTAGATCAAGTTCGTTGGTGTCTGAGTCTTAATGGCAAAGCAAGGTCTGTATTCCAACTCATATTGTCCAAGTTCTACTGACCACAACAATATTCTTCCAGAGGTTTCTAGTCTGTGCATTACCTTGCTGAGGGGTTGATCCGTCACTATAACTCCTTGGTAGGACTGTAGGTACACCTTCAACTTCCTTGTTGACAACAACAACGAATAAGCCAGCTTCTCCAAAGCCTAATAATTAAGTTCAACTTTTATAGTACCCAATTGAAGTAATAGATTGGCCTTTGAACTTTGCCTTCTTCTCTGATTAATATTGAACTGACTGCCTGATCTGACGCAAACAAGTAAATCAACAACTTTGCATCTGGTAGGGGCATGCTCAACATATGTTCTGAGCTAAAAAAACTTTTCAATTCTTCAAAATCTCTTTGACACTCACTCCATTCAAAGTTGTCTTTCCTTTATAGCTTCTTAAAGAAAGGTAAATACTTTTCAACAAACCTTGACATAAATCTGTTAAGGGCAGCCATTCTCTCGGTGAGCCTCTATACCTCCTTTAAGCTGCAAGGAGGATTCATGTTAACGATAGCCTTGACTTTGTCAAGATTAGGCTCAATTCATTTTTCACTCACCATATATCCCAAAAATTTGCCTCCCTAGATGAAAATGGCATATGTTTTTGGATTTAACTTCATCCCATAGGTTATCATTATCCCAAAGACTTTAGCCAGGTATTGGATTTCGCGTTTTACAATCATATCATCAACATATGCTTCAACATTTATGCCTATTTGATCTTTAAACATCTTATTCACAAGTCGTTGGTAAGTAGCCCTAGCGTTTTTCAACCCAAAGGACATAGAAGTGTAGTAGTAGATGTTTTTCTCTGTAATAAAGGTAGTATTTTCTCCATCATCAAGATACATTATAATCTGATGGTACCTTTGCTTCGTATCCAAAGAGGAGAGGTACCGAAAGCCCGTTGTTGAATCTACAAGTTTCCAATCATGGGCAAAGGGAATAAATCCTTGGGACAAGCTTTGTTTAAATCTGTAAAATTTATACACATCCTGTAACTCCCATTTGCCTTTTTTACCAACACAACGTTAGCGAACCATTCAGGATAATGAACTTCTCTAATTAAGGCTGCCTTCATAAGCTTGTCCACCTCCTTATCAATAACCGCCTGCCTCTCCATGCCTAAACACCTTTTATTTTGCTTAATAGGCTTTACAGTGGGGTCAACATTGAACTTATGTACAATTACCTTCGGACTGACGCCCTTTATGTTCAAACATGTCCATGTAAAATTGGACAAATTACTCAATAAAAATTTGCGAGCTTTCTCCGCTAGTTCACCATTCAAACTCGCATTAATCATTAATGATCTCTTCAGGTCATCTTCATTAATCTGAACCTTCTTTACCTTTTCAACTGGCTTTGTTCTTTGCTATGACACCCAGGTCGAGGAGTTCTCATCTAATACTACTACTTCCCCTACCCCTGATAAGCTGGGTGCTTCTCTTCTTCTCTTTACCTCCCTCTCCTCACAAGATGGAGAGGCTTCCTATGTTCTATAGACTGCAAACTCTCTTCCATTTGTCATTACAATGGTCAACTTCAAATGTCTAATATTGTTGGAAGCACCAAGATCATATAATAAAGGTCTCCCCAACAAAATGTTGTATGTTAAGGTGTCAAATGTCGCAATCATGATTCCACACTTTAGGGTTGTCCCAATTATGAAGGGAAGCCTAGTTATTCTTAGAGCATGAATCTCTGTCCCATATAGCGTTCAAATGGGATTCTCCAAATCTTCCAAATCTTTATCTTTCAACCTTATTTTCTTATAAACTTTAGCTGTAATCGAGTTGACTGAGCTCCCGTCGTCAACAAGTGTCCCTTTTACCACATAGTTAGCCACAATGGCCTATGTAACTAGTGGATCTGCGTGTGAGACTCTTAGCCGAGATCCATTTTCTCTGACTACCCACATTTGCTTATTGCTAAAATATAGGAATTCTGGCTCCTCATTTTTTCGTCTTTAGGCCTTTAGCTAGTTATTACTCTAGGACTTTTCTCTTGGTCCACCCGTTATACAGTGGAAGACTCTTGACGAGCCATCATTGACGAACTGTTTTCCCTAATCTTTGTTGGATTCCCTTTGTTGCCCCTACTTCTGAGGCTTTCCACTGACAAATCTCTTAAAATAACCCTGGCTTTTAAGCATTTCTATCTTTTCTAGAAGTTGTTTGCATTGATTAGTGTCATGGAAATGGCAATACTTATCTTTCCTTTTGAACTCCGAAGGAGACTTTAAGGGGGCAGGCTTCCTCCAAATATCCTTGCCTTTGAAGGCAGCAAAGACTTTTAGGGGAGTGGCAGTCAAAGGTGTATACTAGTGAACTTCTTCTTGTTTAAAAGTCTTGAGAGGCCTGTAGTTGCTAGCCTCCTTCTTCTCTTCCTTGTCTTTGACTTCTTTTCTAAGCCAGTCTCACTTTCCTTTCTTCTCTTCTTTGATAACTGACTTAAAGCGAAGGCATCAATTTGCCTAATGAATTCCTGAGCAAGGACCAAGGCATCATCCAATGTACTGGGTGCATTGGAACACAAAGCTTTAAAATAATCACCGTGAGTGGTCCCATTTTACAAAGCTTCAACTACTTTGGCCTGATCTAAGGGAGTAATTTTTAACGCCTTTTTATTGAACATGGCGATATAGTCATGCAACATCCTTCTTTCTGTGTAACTGTCTCGAGTAAGTGAGTCTTCCTCTCTATAGGAATGCTAGTGGCAAACCTTTTAGTAAATAGTTTCGCCAGTTGGGGAAACGATTTGATGCTTCCTTCTGGTAAACCATCGAACGATAAAATGGCTCCCTCTATTAGTGTCCCTCTAAAAGCTTCGTATAAACAGTTACCATTCCACTATTGGAATGGCACCTTATGAAGCACTCTATGGCAGGAAGTGTAGATCGTCGGTATGTTGGGTGGAACTAGGGGAAAAGCAGTTAGAGGGACCAGATCTTATCAGAGAGACTATAGAGAAGGTTCCCATTATTCAGCAGAGAATCAAGACTACTTTCAGCAGGAAGAAGAGCTATACAGATTCCAAGAGGAAAGATATTCAGTTTTCAGTGGGTGACCATGTGTTCTTAAAGATCTCGCTTATGAAAAGGGTGATGAGATTTGGGAAGAAAGGCAAGCTGTCACTGAGGTACATCGGACCATTTGAGATCTTGGATCGGGTAGGAAATGTGTCATACAGATTAACTCTTCCACCGAGTATGGAGCATATTCATCCGGTTTTCCACATTTCCATGCTTCGAAGATATGTACCAGATCCTTCTCATGTTTTGTAGACCCAGGCGATTGAGGTTGATGAGTCTCTGTTATATTACGAGATACCAGTTCAGATTGTGGATAGACAGATCCGTCAGCTTAGGAGCAAGAGCATTCCAATGGTTAAAGTGTTGTGGCGTAACAGAAAGATTGAGGAATGCACTTGGGAGAGTGAGGCTGTAATGAGGCATAGATACCCCCACCTCTTTGGTGAGTCTTTTCCACCCTTTAGCTTGTAAGTAAATTTGGGGACGAATTTATTTGTAGGGGGGTAGAATGTAACACCTTAGCCTAAACCCTTATAGGGACCATTAGGGAAATTATTTTCCTTTCTTTATTATATGTTAATATGATGTGTGTATGCATGGAATTATAATTATGCATGTTATATGACCCAATTTTAGGCATAGAATTGGTTTAGAATCAGTTAGGACTCAATCAGGTAATTTTAGAATTTTTGGTGATCGGGGGACTAAATTGTAATTTTGCAATTTTTTGAGGTTTTATAAATTTAACAGTATATTTGAGTAAAGAAAAGAATAAAAGTGAATGTAAATGGTTTTATTTTATTTATTTGAGAATTATATGGAAAAATATACC
>CANXYC011975037.1:0-10433 GCA_948193065.1 Aleurites moluccanus | reverse complement strand
CATGATACATATTTGTCACTCCAGGATGAGTAGTGTATGGAGCATAATGGATCTCCTCCATAATCTGTCTTCTTAACCCATCACAGTCAGGTACACACAATCTGTCATTACATTTCAATACATTGCCCTTAACTGTAAACTCAGAAGCCTTACCTTCTCTAACTAACTCCATAATCTTCATTAGCTGTGAATTTTTACTCTGGGAATTCTTTATTTCTTCCAATAATAATGGTTTAACCTGAAATTGTGCTATCAGCACCTATTCCTATCCTTGTAATTCAAAATCCAGGGTTAATCCTATTGCTACCAATTCCCTAAACTCCTGCACCAAAGGCTTTTTTATAACTATCACATGTGTTAAACTACCTATAGATTTTCTGCTAAGTGCATCTGCTACTACATTAGCCTTCCCTGGGTGATATAAAATCTGACAATCATAATCCTTTAGTAATTCAACCCATCGCCTCTTTCTCAAATTCAATTTTTTTTGCTGTAGTAGACACTGAAGACTCATATGATCTGTATATATTTCACATTTCACCCATAAAGATAATGTCTCCAAATCTTCAAAGCAAAGATCACTGCTGCCATCTCCAAATCATGGGTAGGATAATTCACTTCATGTTTCTTCAACTGTTGTGAAGCATAAGCAATTACTTTCCTATCCTACATCAGCAAACATCTTAAGCCAACTCTAGATGCATCACAATATATGGCAAATGTACCAGTTTCTGTAGGAAGTGTCAACACTGGAGCAGTAGTCAAACAAGTCTTAAGGGTCTGAAAACTTTTCTCACAATTTTCACTCCAATGAAACTTCTCCTATTTTCAAGTCAACCTAGTTAATGGAGCATCTATCTTCAAAAAGTCTTTAACAAATCTTCGGTAATATCCAGCCAATCCCACAAAACTTCTCACCTCAGTCACTGTAGTGGGTCGTGGCCAATTAACTATTGCTTCCACCTTCTGAAGGTCAACTTTGATGCCATCTTTACTAATAACATGTCCCAGAAATGCTACCTCAGTCAACCAGAAATCACACTTAGAAAACTTGGCATATAACTGATGCTCCCTCAAAATCTGCAATGTGATCCTAAGATTTTTTTCATGTTCCTCCTTACCCCTAGAATAGATAAGAATATCATCAATGAAGACAATGATAAACTTATCCAAATAGGTCTTGAACACTCTGTTTATCACAACCCAAGCATAAACATATAATAATACACAACTTTCAATTCCAGATAATTTTTCCCCTAAGTTCCCATTTATGGTTCAGGTTATAGGTTATAGGTGAGGTGTTACATTCTACCCCCCTATAAATAAATTCGTCCTCGAATTTACTTAAAGGCTATAGGGTAGAATAAAAACCTAACTCCTAGAAAAGGTGGGGTACTAAAGTCTCATCTCATCCTCACTTTCCCAAGTACTTTCCTCTATACTTCTGTTACACCATAATACTTTAACCATAGGAATGCTCTTATTTCGAAGCTGTCTGATATGATGATCCACAATCTGTACAGGGACTTCCTCAAAAGATAATGCCTCATCAATTTCAATTTCCTGGGGTTGTAGCACATGGGACGAATCTAGAACATACTTTCGTAGCATGGAAATGTGAAACACTAGATGTACATGCCCCATATTCGGTGGAAGAGCTAGTTTGTATGAAACATTGCCAATGCGATCCAATATTTCGAAGGGTCCAATATACCTAGGTGACAACTTGCCTTTCTTCCCAAATCTCATCACTCCTTTCATAGGAGAGATTTTCAAAAACATATGGTCACCCATTATAAACTGCACATCTTTTCTTTTTGGATTTGCATTGCTCTTTTGCCCGTTGAAAGCAGTCTTTATTCTCTCTCATATGATAAGGACTTTCTCCATTGTTTCTCTAATCAGATCTGGCCCCTCTAACTGCTTCTCACTCGGTTCCGCCTAGCATATAGGTGATTTGTATTTCCTTCCATAGAGAGCCTCATATGGTGCCATTCCAATTGTTGAATGATAGCTATTGTTGTAGGCGAACTCTATCAATGGTAGAAAATGATCCCAACTGGCTTTTAAATCCAGCACACACAATCTCAACATGTCCTCCAATGTCTGTATAGTCCTCTCAGACTATCCATCTGTCTGCGGATGAAATGCTGTGCTGAAATGCAATGTTGTACCCAATGCCTCTTGGAATTTCTGCCAAAACTAGAGATGAACTAATTATCTCTATCAAATATGATTACTAATGGAATATGCAGCTGTATATATTGTCTTTACCTCTAAGAAGTGAGTTGACTTTATCAATCTATCCATAATCACCCATACTGAGTCATACCCTTTATGTGTTTTAGGTAAACCCACTACAAAATCCATTGTTACCTGTTCCCATTTCCATTCTGGTAGCTGGATCTCTTGAATCAAATTTCTGATGCTCAAATTTCACCTACTGATATGCTAAACATTTGGAAACAAATTTTGCTACATCACCCTTCATGTTTGGCCACCAATAAAGTTCCTTCAAGTCATTATGCATCTTTGTTACCCCTGGATGCACTGTGTAAGGAGAGTAATGAATTTCTTTCATGATTTGCTCTTTGAACCCTCTAATATTAGGAACACACAATCGACCCTTACATTTTAATACATCTCCCTCAACAGAAAAATCAGGAGCCTTACCATTTTGAACTAAGTCTCTGATCTTATCATACTGTGGATCCTTGTTTTGGGAACTCTTTATTTCATCTATTAACAAAGATTTTACCTGGAACTGGGCTATCAATACTATCTCTTGCCCCTGTGATTCCAAATTCAAAGTCTAACCCATAGCCATTAACTCTCAAAATTCTCGTACCAGTGGTCTTTCTGTAGCAGTCACATGAGATAAACTTCCCATTGATTTTCTACTAAGGGCATCTGCTACCACATTTGCTTTCCCAGGGTGATACAGAATCTGACAGTCATAGTCTTTTAACAACTCAACCCATCGCCTTTGCCTCAAATTCAGTTCTTTTTGCTACAGGATGTACTGAAAAGATTTTATGATCAATGTAAATCTCATAACTCACTCCATACAAATAATTTCTCCATATCTTTAAAGTAAAGATCACTGCTGCCATTTCCAAATCATGAGTGGGGTAATTCACCTCATGTTTCTTCATTTGGCGGAAAGCATAAGCAATTACTTTTCTATCCTGCATCAAAACACAACCCAAATGGTAACATTAAAAACTCATAGTGCCCATACCGTGTTCTAAAAGTAGTCTTTATAATGTGTTCACCTTTTATCCGCAACTGATGGTACCCAGACCTCAGATCTATCTTGGAGAAGAAACAAGCTCCTTATAATTGATCAAACAAGTCATCAATCCTAGGCAAAGGATACTTATTCTTCACTGTTACTTTGTTCAATTGCCTATAATCAATACACATCCTCAATGACCCATCCTTTTTCTTTACAAACAACACTGGTGCTCCCCAGGGTGAACTACTGGGCCGGATGAAACTCTTGTCACACAGTTTCTACAATTGCTTTTTCAACTCTTTCAGCTTTGGTGGTGCCATCCGATAGGGTGGAATAGATATGGGATCAGTACTAGGATATACTTCAATCTCCAACTCAATCTCCCTTTCTGGTGGCAGTCCTGGAAGATCATCTGGAAATACATCTGTAAATTATTTCACCACTGGAATATGCTCTAACTCTCTGGATACCCCTGTAAGGTCAATCACTGATGCTAAGTAAGCAATACACCCCTTTCTCATCAATCTCTCTGCCTGTACTGCAGACATTAACCCCAATATATGACTGTTAGCCTCTCTCTGAAAAATGAACTTTTCTTGCCCATTGGGTCAAAAGTTTATCCTTTTTAATGCACAATTAATCGAAGCTTTATGAACAGTCAACCAATCCATACCCAGGATAATATCAAACTCCAATATAGGTAACTTAATCAATTCAACAGGTAAAGATCTATCACAGATTCTAATATCATATACATCATACTTATGCTCTACAATAACCTTATCTCCCATTGGTGTGGCTATCTCTAAGGGTACATGTAAAGGTTTTCTACCCAACCTTAATTTCACAGCAAAAACAGGTGACACAAAGGAATGGGTTGCACCCGAATCAAATAATACATAAGCCACTATATTATGTATAGAAATCATACCTACTACAGTCTCATGTGATTTCTGGGCTTGCTGCTGGGTCACTGCAAAGACTCATCCCTGGCTCTGCCAGCTGCTGACTGTCCCACTATTGGACTCTGTCCTACTGATCTGCCTCTACCTGTACTCCCCCTACCCATCTGCACTGATGGGATGATCCTGCCTCTAAAAACTGTGCAACTCTGTGCATAGGGCAATCTCTGTAAAAATGCCCCAACTGTCCACATCTAAGGCATGCCCCTAATCTGATATGACATGCCCCAAAATGTCTCCTCCCACAATAAGCACATGTGGGCACTGATGATGGCATCTTCTGAACTAGTCTAACAGGGCCTCAGAAATATCTAGGAACAGAAGGCCTTATACTTATACCTGTCACAATATTATTTTCCCATAAGCCCTTTGTCAAAAAATCATCTATCATTCTCTATTTGAACTCTTCCCAATCCATAGGATCATTGCTGTGAATATTTTCATCAATATGTTCTTTAAACTAGGTAGCAACATCTTTCTCTAGCAATAATCCCACTAGCTCTATAGTCTTAGCATCAGAATAAGGCAATGTATGAATTATTCTGTTAACCCTACAAAAGTGGGTAGTTGTAGTTTCATGAACTCCCTAACAGTTACACCACTCTCTGGGATAATTCTGGGTGCCCTGCCCCTCTGTAATACTATTGGCTCTCTCTGAGGTACTAGTGGTATCACAGGCTATACCATTGGCTGTACTGGAGGTAAGGGTAGTTGTTGTACCACTGCAGGTTATGCTGCAAAATAAGTCTAGATGGTTTGTAATATTTCCTGTCTCATTTCCTGCATCTCCTGTCTCCAGGGTGCATCTCTCATCTGATCAAATTCAGTACGTCTCTATGACCGGGGTGGCTTAGAATGAGTCCTCCGCATAGTGGATATATTAAAAACAACCTCTGTTTCCTCTCTAGATCCATGATATTCATCCCCCTCAATAGGCCTAGCACGTCTATTTCCCCTCTCTGACATCTTAACACACTGTGCAAATCAACATATAAAAGAATATTTAGATCATAGGTACGCAGAATTTCAAACAATGAAGAAGACTTGTCAATTTTAACAATATAATAGAATCCTAGATTCCACGATACTTCTATTGCTACTAAAATGCAAACAACACAAGTTATATAAACCTTTAGCTCTGATACCACCTTTGTCACGACCCAACCTGGGAGCCACGAGGGTCCTAGGGTACGGGTGATGCCTAAGCTACCAGTACCACGAAAAAGCCCTTTATCTATATGGCATGGCAAGCAATTCAATATCAAACTCAAATATAGCTTAACAATTCTATAAAAATTTGGGCAGCATCTCCTTTATAAAAGGATTATGCCCAGTTGTAAAACAAATGCAAATAAGCACTTCCAATATATATCATCATCAATACTCAAATCATCATTTTCATGTCCTAATATTCTTTTCTACCTTCAAATATGATATTAATTCCATAAAAACTCGAAGGGGTGTGAAATGACCATTTTGCCCCAGTTCACCAAAAACTCAAATTTACCCGATTTCTTCCTAACAGCCTTTAAACCTCTTTAACTCATATAATACATCATAAAACATGCACATATGTTCAATTCAAGCATAAACATACAATAATACATAACTTTTAATTCCATAAAAATTTCCCCCTAAGTTCCCCTTGATGGTTCGGGTTCTAGGTTATAGGTGAGGTGTTACATTGGTATCAGACCACCTTTGTCATGACCCAACCTGGAAGCCGCGACGGTCCTAGGGTACGGGTGATGCCTAAGCTACCAGTACCACGAAGAACCCCTTTATCTATATGGCATGACAAACAATTCAATATCAAGATCAAATATAGCTTAACAATTTTATAAAAATTTGGGCGGCATCTCCTTTATAAAAGGATTATGCCCAGCTGCAAAACAAATGCAAATAAGCACTTCCAATATATATCATTTTTAATACTCATATCATCATTTTCATGTCCTAATATTCTTTTCTACCTTCAAATATGATATTAATTCTATAAAAACTCTAAGGGGTGTGAAATGACCATTTTGCCCCCAATTCACCAAAAACTCAAATTTACCCGATTTCTTCCTAACAACCATTAAACCTCTTTAACTCATATAATACATCATAAAACATGCACATATATTCAATTCAAGCATAAACATACAATAATACACAACTTTCAATTCTAGAAAAATCTTCCCCTAAGTTCTCCTTTATGGTTCAGGTTCTAGGTTCTAGGTGAGGTGTTACACCGTTCATCAGATCCATAAAAGCTGCAGGTGCATTAGTCAACCCAAATGGTAACACTAGGAATTCATAATGTCCATATCTAGTTCTGAAAGCAGTCTTCGAAATATGCTCCTTCTTAATCTTCAATTGATGGTACCCCGATCTCAAATCAATCTTGGAGAAACAACAGGCTACCTGTAACTGATCAAACAAATCATCTATCCTGGGCAAAGGATACCTATTCTTCACTGTCACCTTATTCAACTGTCTGTAGTCAATGCACATCCTTAGTGTCCCATCTTTCTTCTTTACAAATAACACTGGAGCTCCCCAAGGTGAACTACTAGGTCTGATAAACCCTTTGTCAAGCAATTCCTCTAACTGTACCTTTAACTCCTTCAATTTTAGTGTTGCCATTCTGTATCGAGAAATGGATATCAGATCTGTACCAGGATACACTTCAATCTTAAATTCTATCTCCCTTTCTGGTGGCAATCCCGAAAGATCTACAGGAAGAACATCTGAAAACTCCTGTACTACTGGAATATACTCCAATTCCTTAGATACCTTTGTAGTATCCATTATTGATGCCAAAAAAGCAATGCACCATTTCTTTAAAAATCTTTATGCCTTAATAGATGAAATAAACCCTGACATCATCTTATTTTTCTCTCCCTGAAAAATAAACTTTTCCTGTCCATCCAGTCTAAATTCTAGTTGTTTCAAAGAACAATCAATAATGGCTCTATATACAGTTAACCAGTCCATACCCAAAATCACATCAAACTCCAATACTGGTAACTCAATCAAGTCTGCAAGTAACTCTATCAGCTATCCTCACAGGATAATTTCTATATCTATAACCCATATCTACATTCTTCCTTAAAGTTGTAGCTATTTCTAATGGCATTAATAAAGGTTCCCCAACTAACCCCATTTTCCTAGTAAACACAAAAGACACAAAAGAGTGTGTGGCACCAGAATCAAACAATGTGTATGCCTCAATATTATGAATAGGAACCATACCTACTACAGTATCATGTAATCCCTGGGCCTACTTTGGTGTCATAGCAAAAACTCTCCCCTGACCTCGCCCTACTGGTGGCTGTATTGCTGGCTGACCCTGTCTTATTGGTCTACCTCTACCAGCTCCTCCTCTACTCATCTGTATAGTAGGCTGAGATACTACTGAACTAGCTGCTGTGGAACTCTCACAGGACATTCCCTCAAATAATGGCCAAACTGCTCACATTTAAAACATGTCCCTGCTCTAGCCCTACAATCTCTAGCATGTCTCTTTCCACAGTGCTCACATAGAGGTATCTCTGTAATCTGCTGCACTGGTCTATTGGATCCTCTAGAATATACTGGGGTAGGTGGTCTCATTTTGCCTCCTCTAGAATAATCCCTCCTCTGACTCTGCACTAAGGGTGTCTGAAACTAAATCTAAGTAGGCCTAACCATACCAGTCTGAGATGATCCTTCTCCATATCTAGGGAACTCTCCTCCTCTGCTCCTCTTTCTCACGTCTTTCTCTGACCTTTCTTCTTTATATTTAATGTCCATCTATGCTGCTACATTAATAATCTATCCCAAATAAGTATACTGTCTAGCTGACAGTATGTTATGCAGTGAAACATGTAGGCCTTTCCTAAAACGACCAATCAAGTCTGCCTCTATGGGTGCTATCTATCTAGCATACTTACTCAGCCTCCTGAGCTCTCTAGCATAATCAGTGACACTAAGATTCCCCTATTTTAGCTGCTCAAATCTCATAATATTTCTATCCCTAATTCCTGCTAGTAGAAATTCATCCATTAACTTTTGTTTAAATTCTTCCCAGGTGATCGGGTCATTACCATGAATATTAGCATCAATGTGCTCATTAAACCATATAGAAACATCCCCCATAAATAAAAAACCTACCAGCTCAATAATTCTGACATCTGAACATGGTAGCTTCCTGACAACTCTGTCCACCCTCTTAATGAAGTTACTAGGGTCTATACCATACTCCCCAGAATAAGTTGGTAGCTGTAACTTCAGAAATTTTGTAATACTAACACAACCCTCAGGTATGATTGTATGATTTCTTAACCTTTTTCGCTCAACTTGCACTCTCTCTGGTAATGGTGGTATCTCAGGCTATATAACAGGCTGAACAGGTGGTGGAGGTGGCTGTGGTACTACTGCTACTTGTGCTGCTATATGTGCCTATAACATCTGCATCATTTCCTGCCTAAAATCCTGCATTTCCTGTCTCAATGCGGTCTGACCAACGTTACTTCCCTCTATACATTTTCATGATCTAGGTGGTTCAAGACTAATCCTCTTAGCTAGTACAGAAGCATCAGTGCCTATCTCAGGCTCTCTACTAGATGCTCTATGCTCACCCTCTAATTCAAGTATATCCCTTCTATTCACACTTCTCGACATCTGCATATATTTAAATAAACCAATAATTTACATAGCATAAAGAAATATTAATACTACAGATTCGTAGAATTTCAAACAATAAGGATAACATCTAACTTAGACGATACACGAATTCCTATGTTCCTTGGTATTTACTCTATTACTAACATATAACATTATAGGTTTACTAGACCTTTAGCTCTGATACCAACTTTGTCATAGCCTAATTTTAGACTATGACGGTCCTAGGGTACGGAAAATGCCAAGGCAACCAGTACCTCGAAGAACCCATTCTTTTACTTTAACCTCACTTTTACAAATTAATAATATCATTAACAATTATTCCTTAAACATATGATACATTTGAGGCAATAAATTTTTTTTTTCTAAATTATCAATTATCATAAGATTCCTTACAGAAAAATTGACAGAGTTTTCTCTATAACTCTGACTTAACCTTTCCATAAGAAATAAAGATTTACACTTCCAAATAAACATACATACCCTTATATCCTCCATTAATCAACACAACTCAATAAGCACTTCAATATTTATATTCACATCTCATATCATATATATACATCATTTATAATCTTATTTCAGATTTGGTTAATATTTTGATTATATTAGAAGCATTAAACTCTTAACCAAACCAAGCCCTATATACATTATACCAAGGAACTTCTATACACTGGAGGAACCTCAATATATACATCTGAAATCCAAGGCTGAAGATAATGTAGCTAATGGATATATACCTCATCGTGGTCCTAAAAACATTTAACAACTTTGGGGTGAGTATAAGATTATACTCAGTGAATCTAAATATATGAATATGCAATATTATTCATGAAAAGCCACATCTATTCATTAATGATTTGTAAATCATAGAGAATTGATAATGGATTAGTGAAATACATATAATGAACTGTAATGCATATAATATAACAGGCATGAGTTATTTGTAATAGATCATAATATAATACTATATTTTTATTTAACTTCACTTCTTTCACATTTCCATTCAATCACACCATTTCCATCCAATCACACCATTAGGCATAGAGAATTTCACCCTCTCTAGCAAAGGTCAGAAAACATATATATATATATATATGTACATAGCCAATGGATTTACTCACTACACCATCGAAGTAGTCCTGTTATAATATTATATGTACAATAAGCAATTAGGCTTGATTAGACATCAAAAAGCCTTTCAGAATAAATTTTATACATAATCAAAGTTTAGGTCAGTTTTCGGCATTTCGGTAGCTCTGTTTTATGTCATTTTAGCAAAACTGCCCAAAAGTGGATCATTAATGGTTTTCAAGCAAGGATATCATTTCATATACATAAATGCATGACTTATGAATGAATAATGCATTAATCATATATATAGACTCACCTCAGACAAAAACTCCAAATATTCGCCAACAGGCCTAGTTAGCCCACGATTCATCGTCAGTAGCCCTAGCTCGGGAACTTTCTCCTATATTAATTAAATCACTTTGGTAAGACTTATACTCAATACATTTCATATTAAAACACATATGAAAGAACATCAACATACATAAGGCATATATATTATACACTATAGACCC